>JAUMHA010055544.1:0-19326 GCA_032359765.1 Saxidomus gigantea
CAATTGCCTGTGCATTGACAGCACATTCAATCGATAGCAAAATTGTGTACATGTATAAAGGTAGTGTTCGAAATTCGCGACAGATACGTTTTATCAAAATGGAGATATAAAAAAGTGCACACTTTCTTTTGGAACTGAGTATATAAAACTCCTATAATTATCAACACATGATTTATCTGTTTTGAAATAATTTGTAGTTTGTATTTGTATTACGGCTACTGCATCAATCTATAGGAAAACAATGTGCAGTATTTTTGATACTTTGCACTGTATATGTTGGATATAGCTTAACTATGATCTGCCTATAATAGTGGACATGATCAATCTTCAATGAAGAACAGCAAGAAATAGCACAACAGAGCAAATATGTCAAAATACAAAATAGATAGACTATTATTGACTGAAATAATTACGTACTTTATCTATTTCATAAATGATAAAAGTCACGCTGTTCAAGTTGTATGATACGCTCTGACTGGTTTCATTTTTTTATCAACCCTTCGATTGCCGTTTCAAAAAACATATATGGCCTTTTTCGGGGTCATAATGATATTGGTTCCAATTAAGCATGGACATCACTTTTTCTTCGTCAGTGATTTCACTCTTATACAGCCCTATATTATTTCAATTTAGTACGATGTATCGGGATCTGAGATATTAACACAGTTCTTAGCTCGTGTATGGGGAAAACCTGGCACTGCAATTAATCATTTATTGCCAATATATGGAAAAAAGAAAAAGAATAACGTATTACAGAAATAGCGCGACAAACAGAAAAGATACATGGTCATCACTTCGGCATGGTTCTCTAAGCAAACTATTTGCAGCGCAACCGCTTACAACCGTTTAATATCTCGGCAAAAGTCGTGCTTGATTCGAACCAGTTTCTGCATTTTCACCCTCAGACTACATGTAGCGCTTATTTAAAGCCTATTTTCTATGACTGTGAGTATATATCCCAAATTTTAAAGCTTTATCTGACCAAGCTGAGCTTGGCTTTTAGAGCCGAATTATGCAATTGTCATTTTAAAATACTTTAGATATACATGTACGATTGGTGATCAGAAAAATATAGACTTTTGCAGAAAAGTTCGAAGGAGCGGAAAAGCGTTGTTTTGTTCTACAGAAATATATATGTAAGGAAATGATATATGATTAAAAAGTTTGGATGAGCATGCCCATTTGTAGATTTGTCACGTTCATTTAACAGCCATCACTGCCGGAACTCGTCACAACGTAAATGTTTACCGTTGTAAATTCAGTATCAGACTTTCAATTTATCTTTAACACTCCTTATAAATAATAGTCTATCAATACTTAATTTTGTAGTTTATTGGACATCCCTTGCAGCTCAAGATGCATTTGATAGCTAAATTTCTTTGTAGGATGAAGTCTTCAGACAATTACTGAATGACCAAGCTATAACGACGGCGTCAACAAACTTTTCAAATCCTAGTTGTAGTTTTTCACGTCATTTAGATGTTTGGAGAAACTGACCCTCTCTTGTCAAAGATGAAATTTACTTTTTATGTTTTTTGTCGAACCTTTACTAGTTTACCATACTTAAATGATATCATGATCAGTTAGGGTTTGGAATACGTAGTCTTCGCACTGACATGTGTATGATCGTTTTTAGATACAAATCAGTCAAGATACGCATGAGAAAGCTAACACCAAACATTTAAACACAAATGAATATATCAGACTTGTAATTACTGCTTTTATTGTGCTTTGTAATCCTGCATCTCCAATAATATCATTTATTAAACCTTATTTACGCGTAGGACGTATTTACAAATGTAAGCAATACTTTTAAGATGCTTACTAGAATGTTATAACTGCGACAAAACTATAGTGATAGTGAGACATACATCACAGGTACATATCTGGTGATTGTTGTTTGTGTTAGTTAATGTATGAGAAGCACAAATCATGCCGGCGATAAGCTAAACAAAGAGCCATCACCGAATGTGCTGAATACATCAAAATTGCGCCTTGATATTGTTATTCTAATATTATGCTAGTAACTTTGACACAGTACAGAAGAGCACTGCTTATGAGTGCAAGAGGCTCGTTGGAGAATATTTTTTAGAAGTTTCTTTTAATCTTAGCAAACGTATATTTATGCAAAACATGCCAATGAACATTAATCATTCATGTGGTTTTCACTGATTTTCAGCTAGTGGTTGCTGGGACATGTGTATATGTATATATTACTCTAAAGAAAACATGCCAGCGATATGTACAGCAATGTACTAATCGCTCCAGTGAGGTTTCATTGAATCCGCCCGATGATTGCTAAGACAAACTCCATACAAATTCTACAGACGGGCGGATGGACAGACGGGCAAGCACGATTCAAATATAGCTCTAAATATACAAAATGTACTTCATATCTTGGGCTATAACAACAACAGTTTTACTCTAATAGCTGGTGCATGAATACAGATACATTCGTTATAGAAGTGCATATAACATGAGGGTATTATACATTGTTGAGTATAAATGTACACTACTGAATGTTTTTGAAGGAGCTTGATTGAATATAGACTTTACAGTTGTGTAGGTGTTTAACAGCATTCAGTATAATTGTTCTCAACATTGTATCGTGACCGCCTTATTTCACATCCCTCTGCTTTCATCATTCTATTTGTAACTGTTACAATGATCTAATTATGAGAGAAAAGCCATTGAGAAGTAAATGTGAAATGTTGCATTGGAAGGATGAGTGACAAAAAAAATCAACTTTTTCTCATAATTTGGTTCACAACTTTTGATAGATATATTTAGGTTAAAGTGTACCTAAGAAAATGAATTTATCCTATCAATATGTTTATATTGAAATTTAATATTTTTTGTTTAGTGATCTCCATGTTTTGTCTGTTTAGGACGTTTTGTTCTTTGTTCATCGTTCATTTTATAATGTGTTACTCTTACACAACTCGTCATTCACTACAGAACAATAAGAATTCGATATAAAGCACAAACATCTTAATGGGATATTATAAAACTCGGTTGATGTACAGAGTCGTTATTTATATAAAGCACTTCAAAGCGCCAACGAGAAAAATTACGACTCTACCCTGAAAAAAACAAACAGCATTTATTATTTCGACTCCGACACGATATTTTCTTTGGAAAATACGCCGGAAAAAGATCAACACGTAGAAATACGAAAAGCTGCAGTTGACCAGGTACGAATCATATTGGGACACGCGTGGAGTGCTATGGTATATGACCGTCGACGCGCGAAAATGTACCTTCGGACATTTGTTAAATTATTCGACAATAATTGATAAAAAACCCATAAAATTTACATTTTTGTCACCGTCTTTAAATGCAAAACCAATGATAAGAACTGATAGCCACTATATTTTCCTCAACAGAAACATACTACTTGCTTCAAAATACTCAAAGACTATTTATATGGCAACAGCGATTTGAAATGATTGTTTTTTTTATTTTGGCTATACCTTATGAAAAAAGGCATATCGTGGAAAGAAGTCATAGTTCACCAGATATGCTATATATTAAAAGAGTATAATTTTTCAACAAAAAATAAATGATGCTGTTAGGAAATGATTACCGGAATAGTTTACTGCCCATGTAAATTGAAGTGAGTTTTGACGTCAAATTGTGGTATATGACGTCATTTTTAGAGTGAACATGACAAAGTGTTGTAGTTTTGTATGTACTGGACATAGGTTACTGAAATTTTCCAATATTGATATTGAAATATTGTTTGTTCAATATATGCAAGAAACCTTTTTTCCAAGTACTTTGTCCGAAGGCTCATTTTCCCGTGTCGCTGGTCATATAGTTTTAAGATATATATTTATATTGCTATAAAACGTATTTTGTTTGATTCAGATGAAATAATACATAAAGACAGTTACCTTCTTCTAATAACATATAACCCGTAGAAAATGATCGAGAAAAACACTTGTTGTTGTAGGAGTTAAAGGCTCGTTCCAACCGTATTTGGGGTCATTTTTAACAGGCTGGCAGTTTTCCTAACTAATCGTTCCTGGGTAGAACGCGTCCTAGACTCATATTCTCCGTAAGAAAGTTAACTACCAACTTTCGCACATAAAGACATGTGGACGGAATCTGGGCGCAAAATCATGGCCCTCAATCTTTGAGAGGTTACCGTGATTTCAAGTCAGTGACTCTTAACGCTCGACCACGGAGCACACGATCGAACAATAACTTTGAAAAACAACAAATACAAATTTACCTCCATTTATTCTTACATCACATAGGACTAACTGTGTCTTCAACTCTGCCAATTCTATTCTCACTTGGTTTCCTACAACAGGACTGTTACACATTACTAGTATAGTTTCATTACTTGGCACATCATTCAAGTGTGTGTAACATGTCTTGTTGGTTGATGGCCTGTATCCTTTTTCTTCCCTCTGCTCTTTAGGAACATACTCTACGTAAACCACCAAATACTTAAAGTATTCTGCAACGAAGACGAAGCGAAGTTAATAATATAGTGTTGCTTCATAATTTTTAATACAAACTGCTTTGTTTACTGCTAAATTCAAAATACAGCTATTCAAATAAACACTGTCAGCTGATTAAGCAATACGAATGTATAAAAGCAATTTATAGAGAACATTGTCCCTAAGGCTTGTTGGGTATTTCATCTTTCATTATAACGTTAATTGTATTGGACCTACGTTGTAAAGCTGACCCAGATTGGCTGCATTATTTATATATACGGGTAGAGTATTGTATAAATGGACCAAAAAACAATCAATTGTTTTCGTATTTAGTTTTAGTTATTAAATGTATTAATGTTATTATAATATGATAAGTCACCTGTGCCATGTGTTGTTGTTCTGGTGGGGTTACCGATACGACAACACAAAACAATGATAAATTTCTGTGGTGTTAACAGTAAACAACGACACAACAACTACATGACAATACAAGAACGAAGCAACGAAACTGAAAGGGCGCCAGTACAGCAATACGACATGGCATAAATCAGTCATCATATGAAAAGGACCACCGATTTGGAATAGAAATGCACTTTTATCTAGAAAATGTTGAATAACTAGTACAACTTACTTATAGGGATATAATAGTGTTATATATAAATCATGACTAACATTAGGCAATTCAGTGTAGCAGAAGTGTTGTTCAAGTATATTGTGCACAAGGTCCGATTCATCCGATACAAAGCACGAATCGGGTGAAAGTTTGAACAATAAACAGGATTTCAAATATCTGTACAATGTATTGTGTAATTTATGTAATTGACTTCCTATGCCATTAATTTGATTACGTTACAAATGTATGTTTGTTTATTGGGGAAGGGATAGAGGCACAATAAGTAAAACTTCTCTTTAACAATTTTCAACGTGGCCCTGCCCAAAAATGAACCTACCATCCCATAAAAAGGTCATACACCTGTTTGAATATGTTGCTGTACTAAAGGTTTACGTTAGAAAGTTGGGTTCATTTCTTTTCAACCAACATTTGTACACAGTGTTTATAAGCAATGCTTTTCCGTCAATAAAGAATGTTTACTCAAACCGACACCGAGTTGTTTATGGAAGCCTTTATATTACATGTATGTATCCTAACTATTTTCATGTTTTGATTAAATACATTAATCATGTAATTGTTTATAATTTGATATATTCAAATATGCTTATATTTTAGAAAAGCTTTTAAAAAAGAACTGTTTACAAAGACAATCATTGTTGTTGATGTTTCTGATGGAATTCTACGTGATCAGATTTATGTCAAGGAAGGATTATGGAACCATATAGTGAATTCGTTTATTTTCTAATTACTTTTTTCCACGTCTGAAAGAATGAAAGTCAATTTTAAAGAAGTTGACACTATACTTTAAGGGAAGCAGTATTGAAAACGAGTTACAACATGTTTGCTTTATACGTTAAAACTGAATTACAATGTCTTCCATTTAAATAGAAAATAGTTAAAAATACAAATAGACAGAAAATAAAACAATATTTTCTGTACTGTACACAGAAATGTAACCTACTCACCCAAATTCTCTTTCAATGTTACAATTGTCAGTTCCCTTATTGTCTCATTTGTCGGTAACCAGACTCTCCAAAACGGATTCGTTTTGTTTACGTGACTGTCGACCTCAGCTGTGTAACTGCACGTTTTTGGATCCCCGTCATTTGCTAAGATCGAATACATGTGATCTGACAATTGCAAAATATCAGATTGTCTTGAAAATTCTCCCTCTGCAATGTCCCCTACATACAAGATTAGAACAGGACCTTTGGATATTGCAAACTAATTCAATTGCTATTTAAACTATAAGCTGAAAGTATATGTAAATTTCATGAAGTTCAAAAATCTTTAATGGAAGTTCTAGGTCCTCGGTGAAATCTTAGCCGCTAGTGTTTTCGAGGTTAAATAGTCATTAAATTAGTAATATACAATGTAACAAGGCCATTGCAAATTCGATAATTATATATATATATATACAAGTAAGGGACACATGGCGTTACGACAAACATAATTTAATCTGACCTGAGATAATACGGTTGTCCACTTAATTGCAAAGCAAAACATTAATATTAGAATACTGAAGCCGAATAACAATAACATTACAACGCTCAACAGAGTCAACATTTTCAATTTTAATAGGACCAGTATAACTCTTGCACTATATAAAGATATGACTTTGATATAGTACCAGTTTGATGACACAATCCCCATTACATTTCGTTATAGTGTTGT
This sequence comes from Saxidomus gigantea, assembly GCA_032359765.1. NCBI lineage: Eukaryota > Metazoa > Mollusca > Bivalvia > Venerida > Veneridae > Saxidomus > Saxidomus gigantea. The sequence continues at coordinate 6,739 of JAUMHA010055544.1, forward strand.
TGCGAAAAAAGACTTAGAGTTAGAATATTTGCACAAACGTGCTGGTGATAATATTTTAAAGATGCTTCTTAATGTGTTTTTGTAAAAGCATTAGAAAGTAAGTTGTGTCTAAATATAAAATTTATGTAATTGAGTCGTGGATTTCTATTTGTACGGAGAATTTATATTTATAGGGAATAGCTCCGTTTTACTCGTTATGATGACCAATCGTAAGATGTTTGCTTGTACCAAACTGAATTGTGAGAAGTTTCAGAGAACAACATACTAGTACTATCTATGGAACATTAAATTATCATACATAACAAATACATGTAATATTTAGTCGTATTATTTAGTTTGAAAAAGATCACTTTGCCAGTGTCCTTATAATATACTGTGTAGGGAGTCATATGATGATTATACAAGATGTAAAAGTACAAACAGTTTTATAAAACACAAAAGTAAATTTTGTGATAAAATATAACCAGCCTTTCACTGTCGCCTAATTTTAAAAGGGTTTTGATACTACGTTGTTTTGGGTAGGGGTCAACTGATTAGTATAAACGCAAAAAATCGGACTTTTACATGTACATGTATTTTCAGACAAGAACTTCCTTAACAAATTTCAGTACAGATCCCACTGGAAGTCTTGGTAAATTGGCATAAATAGTGGCGATCTGAAAAGTCCAAGATGGCGTCCAAACTGGCCACCAAAACTAAATAATTCGTTCGAGTAGTACTGTTAGTCCATAATTTTTTTTATAAAGATTGTGTTTTGGTTTAAAACATAGAAATGTATAAATACACACTGTGTATACTATTTTATGACAATTTTTTTAGAAGTGGGTGGGGTTAATTCACATGCATTTTCGATATAAATGCTTTAGCTTTATTTCAACTTTTTAGAAGCTATGATTGCAATTTTAGTTAAATTTTATGCATACAATATTTCAGGCATGTTGCATTTTAACAGATACATTTATTTGCTTTTTTTATTTACAAAATCAATGATAGCACCAAAATGGCTGCCCAACACATCGAACTTTGTTGAATTTTAGCTTAAATCGCAGAAGTTGTTGGTGTAGGCAATTCAAATGTATTTAACTATAGATAATAATGAGTAGAAATGTAGGGTAAAATATAGCTGATTCAATTCAATTCCTCTTCAATGGCGTAAGTTAATGTGCAATTTAATAAAACATATTGCCAAGCAAAGTTTTCATTTTTAGACTCGAGATTTCAGCATTTGAAAGCTTTATTACATTTTACCTCCCTACAGGAGAACATGTTACACATCATACAGCTGCAAACCATTTTCCATAAGTGTTAAACAATTAAGTGCTGTTTGACAGGCAGTAAAGTCCTTTAAACGAAAGAAAACAACACACTGCATTATCCTCTTCAATAAATAGAAAAGCTTTGGGACTAAAACATTTAATATAATCTTAAAGTAGTGACCTTAGTGTGAAATAAAACTCAAATACACAAGTTACCTGATATTACACATGTTCTCCACTTCCATAGTGAAAAATGTGTATAACTTCGTGTGTTGCTTATATTTATAGACACGAAGGCTCATTAAGTAAATTTCTTTTCAAATTTAAGTATTATAATACATCACATTATCAACATGTAGAACACATCACATTATCATATAGTATGTAACAAATATTAACCCAAGGTAGCAATGTATTAATTAAAGTTTCCACCTAATTAAATTGCTAATTACAGCAAAACTCATTCAGAGACTTATAAATCTGCAACTCCATAGCGACAGTATGATCTGTATTTATGTACAGTAAAGAACATTATTCATTTAATTCTGTTACATTTAAGCAGGGCAAATTATATTGAAATGCAAATGGGGCAAGACTCCAAGGAAATGTAGGACATAAGTTTTGCAGTCTTCGATTCCAGTTAAAGTTAACATCGTAAATGTGACAGGTATCCGTGTTTTCATACAATCTTTACACACATTTCTAGTGGAAATGCATTCATCATAGCACAACAAAGACAAACCAGGTCACTTAAACGTTCTGGTGCTGCGGCAGGTTGTGACACAATCTTTAGGGTAACGCGAAACGTATCTTCGTCAACATCATAACCAAAATATAATGGGTTAGGCAGAGACAGTTTTGTTTTTATCACATTTATCAAAATTACTACAACGAAGTAAATGCAACATAAAACTGCCATCGTTTGGAGGAATTTATTCTTAATTAACCTGTTTCTCTTCAAGGAAAATACTACTACGCAAATAATTAAGGGAATCAAAGTTTGCTGCCTCATTAAGGTACCTCCGAAATCAGTGGCAGCAGAAATAGAAACAGAAGACAAACAGGGTTCACAGCAAAAACCGGATATTTCACAAAGTATCTCTGTATATTGTAAAGGTACCTGGACTGCTTTCTTTTAACCTATTAGTACGCCATACATTGCTGAAAGATGTATCACACCCTGTTAGATAATAAACAGACAATAATATATCTGGCTGGGCAGGCAACATTTACACATTTCATATAGATTGGAACATACGTGTACCTTTTTAGGTCAGTATGTATAGATATTCGACCAGTTTTGAGAAAGAGTGTGTTAATACCAAGACTATTGTAGTAATGAACCAACACAATTCAACAATCTCTGTCTATTAACTAAATGCATGCAAGCTTTATATCTTTGTAAAACTGCGTAAACATATCGCAAAATACTTACTATACTGACAACCTGGTCCATACCAAAAGCTGGCACAACCATTAATGCATTCTCCGGTAGTGAAATGGCACAGTTCATTGCTTTTGCAGTGACACATAAAACCACACCTTGGACCAAATCGTAAAACGCCTTTAGGGTCCTCGCGACAGTTTTCATCTGCGTCTTAAAATAAACAGAAAAGTTGTCCGTTGCGCGTCATGATTCTCACGCTTAGCAAATAAGGTTAAAGTCTGTATGTAGACAGTGATAAAGGAAGAGTAGATCTGAGATTAATATAATCTTTCACGACAATAAAACGTACGTTTCTTTTCTAGATAAAACGTATAAGTCCTTTTTTACAGTGTGAAACTTAGCAGGAATTTACATTTAGAAATTTCTTTATGAAACTTATTGTGATCATGGATCATGTTGATGGTTACGATATTATTATATCAAATGAATATGTGTATAGCTTTAGTATCATATTTACCCACTGTACCAAAAGCAAACGATAAAACAATGAAAAATGCTGTAATCATCATTTAGATATCCATATAAACAACACTTGCAAACTAAAATATCCGTTAATGTGTTATTGCACAAACGTCAATGCTCCATAACTTTCAAACACATTTACTTGTCAATAAAGTATAGCAAAAAGGAGGATAAATTTGAATGACCACTTAAACCGCTAATTGTGACTGTTTTAATAATACGCTGGTTCGTGTTTTCCTCACTTAAGACCGGGAAGTTTTGTTTAGAACGGCATTTCTATACTAATTTGTCATTTGTTCATTTTCTCATCCGCATTCCATAAGTCATTTTGTGCATTAATCATTCTAGTAATACAGTCGTAAACAATTCAAATTAACTTCATCTTTCCATTTTGCAGGAACATTTTTGTCGAGCATTTATAAAAGTATGCATTTTGTACATGATATTAAGCTGGCTCTCTGAATTTGATTTTTGCATATGACTAAAACGCTGAGAACAACAAGCACCTGACAAAATATGTGATGACCAACTGCGATTCTGTAAAGCCCTTATTCTGCATATAATGCAATATGTCATCAAGAACTGCTTCATCACATGTAGCCTTTACATTAACGAAAAATCTCATACAATTTGGAAACAAGTATGTGAGGTTACAATGAGTGGTTGCCGAACATATAGCGAACACTGTTTGTGGTGTTTCTCTTTCACAAAAATTAATACATTGTGCAATTGAAGATATGAATCCTGTTTCATATTTAATCATATTTGCTCAAACTTTGAATCAATATAATGTTTACACATGTAATAATGTTTTGATAAAATCTTAATAAAATATGTCTTACGTGCTCGCTATAAAAAATTGAAATGACTTTCATAAATTACTTCACTTTTCTTTTTTATATGTACATGTACGAAGCTACACGTGACAAACGTTTCATGCTCAAACTGAGTTGAGCATACATTTTAATGATGAGCATAGGGTCTGACTAATACGAACAATACCGCCTTGTTCTAGAATCGTAGATTATATCACCTATACATTGGACATTTTGAAATTTGAGACAGCATGTTTCTCCAAAATGATTGATCCTCGTACGTTTGTAATAAGCGTATGCTTTGCTCTGTACGTTTCATAGAATATCATTTCAATTTTAAAGTTAAGCACTTAAAACAATGCGATTAAAACTTCCTTGTTAAGAAAACGCTTGAACCGTCAGCTGCATACAATTGTCTAAAGCTACTTCAAACTTCAAACATCTCCAAGTTAAATACGCACGTGTGCACGAGAATGTGTTTACATGTTTACTTATTCATTCAAGCTAAGCTGCATTGGCATTGTTGATTTGGTTCTGTTCTTAGATGTATAGCCGTATTTGAATACGGTTCTGTAAACATGTATAAAATCTAGCTCTACATCACAGCGGTTCGACATATCGAGGGTTGACTGCAAAACTGTCGTAACTTATGTGAAATGAAGAAGGACTTGTAACAGTCAATCATTTATCAGACTATGCGTTTCAGTAAAATCCGGATTACAACTTTCAAATGTTTCCGAGTGTATTACAAATGTATTACTATAAGAATTTTGCCGGCAGTCGATGTCAATCTAAATCATGAAAAGTCACGTAAAAGGTTTATTTAATGATCCTAGGGCAATTGGCGTAGTGCTACAGTTGTACAATATATGACCACGCTACACGTATATATAAAAAAGTTCGGATATCTTTAAACAAATAAAACAAATATTCTATTTATATAATAAAAAGAGCATCTCCATCTTGGGAAAGTTACTCAACGAAATACCGATAGATATTTCGCGAGCAAGAATAGAGCTTGCCGCATAGTTACGTAGAAAATTAAAATACAACAAATGATAAAATAATTTGAAACACTCTCACAACTGGAGTTTACGAGACAGATATCTCGTCCGGTGAGGCTGTCAAGATAAATGCCCAGATGGAAAAATGCAAAGACAAAATATCAAAACCTTTCGCATTAATTAAGTAATGCTAAAATAACTCTACCGAGAGTCGATATCAAACTTTCTCAGGAAAACTCTGCTGTATACATACAATGCTTAGGTTTAGCACCAAGTGCTACCTTAACCTTTACGCTAGAACGTTGAGTTTTGCTAGGATTTTCTTTGTTTCATTTGTTTGATATTAAAAATAAGTATTTCATTACATGTCAAAAATATATGGTCCGGTCAAAATTACTGCTATGAAACGCTAAATTATAAGTTTGAACACAGTTTTCTACGCTGACTCACAGGTTATGGTATGTAGCATTGCTTTCTGTATGAACTATTTCCTTTAGTTAGTATTATTTCAAATTCCTACATGTTCAACACAACAGTAATTGGGATAAGATGCGTTGCTAATGATAACTTGTGTCCCTAAGATAACTATGTGCATGAAACTAGGACTGTTAATAAAGTTTGCACTTATTGTTTAGATAATTTATGTAAACAATACTACGATTTTAATTTACGAGTATAAATCATTCAAAATCCCTTTATGCATAAAAAATTCTGCATCAGAGGCCAACTTCCTTCTCATTACACACGGACGTCTTTCCATAGTGTCACATATACACTTACGTTTGAGGTTACTGTCCGAGTGTGATTCATGACTACTACATGTACATGCATCATAAAGGCAACATAATTAAAATGTTTCATTATTTTTATCCTGAAACAGGCATGCGCAAGTTTCCGACTGGAAAATTATAGATATATCGCTACATAACTGTTATAGATTTGCAGCCTCTAAAATGCGACCAACAAGATCTTACAACTAAGATTATTCGCTCTCAATACTTATTACGGATGAAACTGGCATCGACAACAGAGTTAGAGAAAGTTGAAAGATGGAGTTCAATTGCGCACGGGCTGTTGAGCAGAAACCGACATTTTTTTTTCTATTCATGTTGTTTTCCTGCTTATCATTGTATTGTTCTTTCAGTAAAGTAAACTAATGATAATAGACATAACAGACGTAATTATTGGAATTTACAGTAGTCTATTCCGCCTAGTCACCTAAGTATTTCCGAACTAACCTAGGTGGTACAAATCTAAGGAAAAAATTAATTGCGTTAGAAATAATACAGCTGTTGATACAATGTTCTTGTCTACATGCAATATAAATGAGGAAAAAGTGACAACTTGAAAGTACTGGCCACTTACAATCTCTTATAAACTCTTATATTAACAAGGAAGTTATCTTACTGACGCAGGGAGCTGACCGCTATTTGTTCGATAAAACATCTATGTTGCTTTTTGAATAATATTGCAAAAAGTAAGAAACCCTGTATGAAAACGCTCTTTAACGAGGAAGCGACATCAAATACAAGACAAAGAAACGCCAAATGTTGATTAGATTAAATAAAACACAACTATATCATTATTACAATTGTATGTCTGTACATTAATCATCTATTGATGATTCCAACATGACTCACTGTGGTGTCGTTATACACAAAGAGTAGAAAAACTAGGTTTTATTATACAATAAACAACGCGCGGGCCGATATGACGCCAAATGGCACATTATGCTGCATGACGGTAAATAAGTATCCACGTAAAACATAACCCTTTGCATTTATTCACCATTGACGTATCCGGACATGTTAGAATCGAAATAATTTGCATCGATGTTATCGTCTAATAAACAATTCTGTGCGCATATATAAACATCTCAGGTGACCGGCCTTCGTGGTTAATTTATGTGCATCAGAACTCAAAAGCATTGTTTATAAGACGATGAACACCGCTGGAACGGATATTATTTCATAAGTATCTAAAGTGCTAATCGATCTGTAATCGCCCTATACCGTATAAGTGTTTTTTTCTGCGTTGACAAAGACAATATTTCTGCGTGTTATGTGGGCAAACAGAACTCCGCAAAAACAAAATCTGCAGAATAGTGTACATGCTTATTATTAAGACGTGTGTCCTAGTTCATTAAAACCAGAGGGAAACTGTGCTGGTACACGTAGGTTTGGTTTACATTTTTTAGTTTAATGATGCTGAATATAAAATAAAACTGTGCTACATTGTTCAAAGACGGTACCGTCAATGTATTTTGTACATTTAAAGGCGTAGTATTTGCTTTTGTCCCATTTGAATTTTATTGTTTATAAAGCTTTGAAAGTGCTAAAACTAACAACATCTGCGCGTTTTCGCGTGTGTTTGTTGAATTGTTTTCCTTGAGTGGTAGGCCTTTACGTGTAAATGATCATTTTCTAAATGTTGGTTAGAGTTGTTTCTACTAACGATTATCGTAGTCAGCTCCGTGACTTTGCGTTAATCTACGGTAGCTTTAAGTGTGCACCTGGTGATGTGTTGATGATGTCTCATTCGCGCTAAAAATTGTCGACATACTGCTATAAGAAGACAACATAAATATTGTAGACTTGAAGAGACTTTGCTAGCTTTCCAACCTAAATGATGACAAATACCTATCTAAATGATTCGGCCACGTACATTTTGTCCTCTTCCGTGTAAGGGAAAGTCGACATTCACACATCATCAGGTGCCGTGTAAATAAACACGACAGGTAGACTTCTTTTTAAACAGCATGGCAAGTTTTTTCACTTATTTACGTCTGATATTTTGACGAGTTGCTATGTTATATGCCGTCATGTCGTCCTACAGGAACTCGACTTAAACATATTATCAAGGTGTACCATATACGCTTCCATGGATTTATGCATAATGACATGCTAAATCTGAGTTTGTTTACGCAATTGGATTTTTAGGCCGGTATGCGACACATGTTTTTTGCGACTACGGAAGCGTTAAAGGGCCACTTGTTATGAGAACAGTTTCGCGTATTTCAATTTTTTCCCCATTGGTTTAAACATTTTGGTCTTTATCATTTATTTTTTTACAAAATAATTCAAAAGTTCCGAATGATTCATCTTGTTTGATGTCGACTGTACGACTTTTAATTATGTCGTTTTACATTTTGTTAAAATTCAATATGAAGTAATTAATTTAAAATTATTATTATGTATACATATACTAGTCAGATAATGTTTGTTTTAAAGCCTGATGGTTTTCGCTATTTCATATAGATTTTAATGAAAAGCAAAAGCACTCACCTTTTTGTCGAATTTAATTTGTTCTAAAAACGTATGGTAGAATAGTCGCTAAAACTGTGTCGCTTAACGGTCTAAAAATCCTATTGCGTTAACAGACACAAATTTAGTTTGCCTACACGCTTGAAAAATGGAGAGCGTGCATTTCCCGTTTAAAGTATCCCAACAAAGTGATTTCATCTGTCATTGTGCAAAAATCTTTACGTTTCACATAAAAACAAAATGCGTTTTGTTATATATAATAAGTAGTTTCTGTTAGTCTGTGAAAACGAAATAGTCAACAAGATAAAAATTTCAGTCACCACAAATTGTTTTGTTTCAACTCAATAAGTACAACTTCTAAATCATGACGTCAAAAGTATACTTAACATGTTGTCAAATTCCACGAAGTCGAATTAACACTAACTTTCTAGTCTTTTTGTAAAACAATAAATGTTAAGAGACCAAATATTTCACATCAATACGAAATTAATTTATCCGAAAAACGCACAAAATATATCGCAACTAGTGGCCCTTTAACCTTCCGTAGTTACAAAATTAAAATGTAAAAAATAATAAGTTAATATTGTATTTTGACAAAATGTAAAACAACATAATTAACAGTTTTAGTCATGACGACATCAAACAGGATGAGCTACTCCGAAGCTTATAATCGCTTTAAAGTGGGCTACGGAAGCGTTCAAGGGCCACTTGCTACGAGAATAGTTTTGCGTATTTCAATTTATTTTTTTCGTACTGGTGTAAAACTTCTGGTCTCTATCATTAAGTTTTGTTTGACAAAAATATTATAAACTTCTGAAAAACTCATCTTTTAGTTATGTCGTTTCACATTTTGATAAAATACAATATGAACTTAATAATTATTCCGCCCTTAGCCGGTGGAGAGATAACGAAAAACAAGAAGTTGCTTAATGTTATTTATCTTAAGAACTGAAACATATAATGAAAACACATATTCAAATTTACAGCACAACAATATATACATTTACATAAAACCAATAAAAACATCACAGCTGAATTATAACCTAATGTTGACATAGCTGCTTTAATAACGAACAAAAGGCAGTAATTCAAAAATCTGCAAGGGTGACGTTACAGCATTTCTTCATTCATGACTCATGTCCCATCACTGTCAAATACAATTTACCCTAGTAAGTACGAGGAAAATATTCTTAATAAAATATTGCTTTAGGAAGTACAATCTTCAACTGAAAATTAATATAAAAAAGTTTATATTGTGATAAAAAGTATTCCTTTAAAATAAACCACAGACAAATGATATATGAAAACTGAATAGCAACGTACAACAAACGTTATTCAAGTAATAAATATATTGCACACCTTAAATTCACAAAAACACGAACATGATTCGAAACAATTTGAGTACGAACAGTTGAGTACGAAAGATACTGAACAGATTTAGAGAATAACCTGTTTATACCTAGATTCTTGTTTTCATAGAACAGCCAAAAAGCAGTGCACGTTTCTTGCGTAGACAGTAAGCACAATTATAATCAATTTAAGCAAAAGATGTAAAACTAAAAAAAAGGCTGCAAAAAACAGTTCACCCTGAACTACACAAATTTGATGTTATTGTTTTGTAACGTCAAATGTGTTTTGTTGTAAAGCCTGAAGTTTTTTGCTATTTCAAATAGATTTTCTTGAAAAACAAAAACACTAACCCTTTTGTCGAATTCATATTTTTTTTTTGTAAACGTATAGTTTTACAGTAGTTGCCTACTGAAACGTTAGAGGGCCACTAGTTATTAGAAAAATTTTCCGTATTTAAGTTTATTATCTTTCTATTGGTGAATCTGTTTTTGGTTACGCAATCGAAATTTTAGACCGTTTTGCGACTTTAGCACAACTATACGTTTTTAAAACAAAATAAATTCGACAATAAGGTTAGTAGTTTTGCTTTTCATTAATATCTATGTGGAATAGCGAAAAACTTCAGGCTTTGCAACAAAACATAAAAAAACAAATAATTTCAAATTCATAAGTTCATATTGTATTTTCAAAAATTGACAAAATGTAAAACGATATAATTAAACGTTTTAGTCACATCGACATCAAACAAGATGAGTAATTCAGAAGTTAATAATCATTTTGTAAAAAATAAATGGCAAAGACCATACGTTTTGCACCAATAAGACAAAAAATTATTTGAAATACGCAAAACTGTTCTCGTAACTAGTGGCCCTTTAACGCTTACGTAAGTTTCTTTGAGACTTTTGTTTGAAAATGAAAACGACAACATGATAAAAACTTCTGTCTCACAAAAATGTTTCTTTCAAATTAGCAAGTACAACTTTTTTGTGAAAAATCATGACGTCAAAAAATAAACTTAGCACGTTGTCAAATGCCACGAAGACGAATTAGCCAGAACTTTCTGGTCTTTTTGTAAAAAAACAAATGTTTGAGACCAAATATTTCAAATCAATAGGAAATAATTAAAGCGAATCTCGCAACTGGTTGTTCTTTACGGCTTCTGTAGTTCGTACATTTTTGGCAACAAGGCGAATGCACTTTGTAGAAATTAAAGGCAAACATAACAGTAAACCAGAAAGATAACAAGACAGGTATTGCAAAAAGATATGCAAGATTTCTATGTTGACACTATCTTATCCATGTGAAAACTGTCCAGCACTTTTGTACCTGTCAGCAATGTCTAGACTCAACGCAAATTTCGATATTACGGATGATTGCTTTCCTCACGTGACCATAACGTCACTACATCACGAACCGTACTTAAAATAATAACTCTGACTACAAATAACATTTCAGATAATTATTTGATATACGTCATAAACAAAGCACTTGCAAGGCGCAACATGAAACTACACAATTCTATAACAGATAACTATTCAGACTTTTCAGTACATTATACATTTATAAATATGTTTGGCATTAAACATGCCAAATAACAATATGAAAGCTCATTTCTCTCATACTGTATCTTGTATACATGTATATCGATATACTCATCATTTATTAACATGCCCTTAACCATCAACAATGTCAAAACATTTCTTAACTATACAATTTACTGTGTGAACGGTAACAACTCGCAAAGCTGATCGAATGGCCACATTTCTTAAAATGTTACCTTAAATACCAATTACCAATGCGCTATGTATTATATCGCAAAATCAATTATAAATGACTACCTTACACATAAGGGAAAATAGTTTTCTTTTAATTCATGAACTCAAACTCAGACAACTATTATATACATTTTTTGTATTCAGTGATGATGAAGAAGCGGAAATGTGGAGGAGGTTGCGTGTTAAAAGGGAAATAACAAGACTTAGTGATATTAAGCTAGCTATTAATATACCAGCTGTTGATGCTCCAGTGGTGACTTAACATGATTTACAAATTGAATAATTATTATATGATACCTTTTTGTAGAAGAATGACTAAGAACTCTCAGTATGCCTGTGACTAGGTAGAGTGTGGTGTATTTTATTCTTTTAAAGGATCCAGTTTGCATAAAGATACATAAAAGACCAACTAAGTTAGTTGCTTAACTAATTAGTCAATGGAATTTTTATTGAAATAAAACATGTGAATACAAAATTCGTTAGTAGGCATAAGTCTCTCACCTTTTAGTATTTGGTGGGTGCCTGTGTGCGTGTAATTATTTTATTCAGCTATATACACCAGTTGTTATTGTCAAATGAAAACTTAATTCGAGGGTGTCGTATGAAATGTAATTGTAACTGTTAACCTTCTAACTAACGGGATCGCTTGGACGGGGTCTGTATTTTGAATTCTGGGTTTGCGGTAAAATTACTCTATGTGCTCCCTGCGTGATCTGAATACAGTTTGAAATATCATAATAGCTACACAATGGGCTATACTTTATCTTCTTGAAATGTTTTCAGGCTATACAACTGGCTAAAGTCGGCTTATATGGATGTTACTATGGCTGTTATTTAAATTCATAATATAAACTGAAGGTTGGTTCATATCTTTTATTTATTTCAATCACATCTACATATATATTGAAGTTCCATCCATCATTACTCAGTCAGTCTCTGTTGATTCCATAAACAATACACTCAATTATACATGTTTAATAACAATATTGTTATGAAAACATCATACAATGTACATGTATGCAGGTAAGAAATGATATCTTATCTTTACTCAAGAAATGACATCTTATCTTTACTCATGCTATAGTCTTATCAGTTATCACTCTAGTGGCCGTCTTACCAATAATTCCTTTTATTAAATAACTATTGTTTATTGGCTCTAATATTCTTTAACTACCCGACGTAATGAAATAGGAAGAGGTATCATAAAATTGAAAGA
>JAUMHA010055655.1:0-19319 GCA_032359765.1 Saxidomus gigantea
CACATCAATGAATGTTTTAGATAAGGGATTAATTACATGAGTAAAACTGTGAATATGGGATTAAACAAGCGTTATTCATATTACTGAAAATACCCATGAATTGAAGAAGAAAAAACAGTGTACGTTTTGCTTTTTAATTTTTTGAGTTGCTTATAGATATTTCAACGTGATACACATTTTATTGGAATACCCTCATTGGTTCATATGTGTATGTTACAAGTCCTCACACCACTCAATAAATTGTCGCCAAATTTGTGTTTAAGAATTTTGAAATATTTTTTTTTTGAAAAACTGTAATATTATTACAAAAAGTTGGCAAAACCGATCTTTGACACTTACAAATGCATATACTCATATATAGAGAGCCAAATTATATTTTTATACTCGTTTTAATTATATATTATAACTATTATAAAAATTTGAAACATTTTACCTTTTCAAAATGGAAAGTTAGTACAAATTGGTTTCATCAATGTAGGCTTTAGCCAAGTAGTATCCGTCACAAAATGAAGGCTTTTTCGAAAATACTTTAGTTGAGAAAGATTCAGTTATTTTAAGATTCCGTAATGCAATCATTTCAGTTATATCGCTGTTATGGTACATAAACACAAGCCTTGAGCCTTGACACTCGCGCATGTGCAGACACAAGTTGGCTGCTTCAAAGCACGGGTAGTATGCATGAACATATCAAGAGAGCTAAAACGTGTTCGGAATTCAAACTGTTTTTGGAGTATGCATGCATTTTCTTTTCTATTCAGGATCCTTTGAGAAATGATGAAGCTAAGAGAATAATTTACTTCTCTGAAAAAGGAAGATTATAGCTTAACATACTAAGTCCATTAATCTTCAGCAAAATGTATTGACATACGGACGGACATAGAGTAAGTTACAATGGCACGGGTGTTACATCTTGGGGTTCGAGCTTTTGGCTGAGGTAATTCAGCAAAACCTGATATCTTAATCAATTAAACCTGATTTTACCCTGCCAATTACTGGCAGCCAAATGCATGCTTGACCAGCTGCCAACGACAAAGTACGCCGCATATTTATCGGAATTTATGCAACGTGTACGCCCAAAGTTATCCTTTGCGCATGCGCAATCAGTGTACATGAAATCCCAAGAATTAATGCGCATACGTAATCAGTGTACATGAAATCCCCAGAATTAAACATGTAAACAGCATAGATTTCGTTAAACAAAATATTGGATTTCCATATTTGATAATGATTTTGCTCAAACATATTTTACTCAGCTCTGGTATATATTATAGCATTTTGAAAAGATTACAACTTTGTTTTTGAAAATTGCATGAAAGATAGCACATTATGACAAAGGATACTACAAGCCGACTGATACTGCTTAAATGTATTTAGTTTTAGGACATTTCAAACTTATCACATGCATTCAAAACTCATACCAGGAGACTAAAAAGAATAAAACATAAACCACAATTATAATTCTACGAACCTTGTTTTACAATTGGTTTAATATTAAAGGAGCGACACAAAATTAATTAAAACAATTATTTACCGCAATACTTAACCCAGGCATGATACATTCTTTATATAAAGTCTTCTTTATGTTAAAATGTCTAATTATCACTTTACTACTCAAACAGATTAATGAACTACAAGTAAAATAATGAAAGCACTTTTTACATATAGACCTTTACCCTTTTTTCAATATGTTCGCCTCTTCGCGAAACAACGTTGCTTAAAAACCTTTTTTGCATATCGGAATGTGTTGAAAAAGTCAGTCTGGCACCCCTTTTATGCTCGTGAATTGCTTGTGACGTAACGTTATAAACATTGTGACGTCACTTTCCCAAACACAACATAGTTTTATATAAAAATGCATCATTTGATAAGTTTGCATTTAGAACATCTTCTTTAAAGTGCAAGATGGTATGCAAGAAAAAGTTTCAATCATGAGGCATTTGGTTCAAATGGAAATATCCGTCACCTCATGTAACTGTTTTGCGGGAACTCGGCAGATCCTCGTTTCCGCCAAAACAGTTTCCCTCGGTGACGGATATTATGAACTGAACCTCATGCTCATGACAGAAACAATTACTCTTTTGCATTATCATTGCAAATTTCTTTCTGGTAAAAAGCAACGCTGGGATGTTTTCCTACAAATAGGATGCCATTTTGCCCGTAAGGCATCTTACAAATAGGATGCCATTTTGCCCGTAAGACATTTTACAAATAGGATGCCATTTTGCCCGTCAGACACCTTACAAATAGGATACCATTTTGCCAGTAAGACATCTTTCGCGATAAAACAAGCAGTACGAGCAATTTTACACTCAAGGTGATCATGAAACTTGAATGAAAAAGGGTGGAAAAGTACGGTATAAATCAAATCATTCCAAGATATTAGAGTTACAAGAAAAATAATATTATTTGGTCATAGAAACCTCACATTATGTCGTTTGGCCCCTTTAAACGTACAAAAACTACCAAAAATAAATACGTTTTATGGTAGGATTGCTATCACTTATCATTACCAATGAAAAACTAAAATCATTCCATAAATTATGAAATAAACTAATAAATAAGGTGTAGTATCGAAAAAATAAAAGTCTGGGGTCGTATTCCAGTAGCATCTTAAGTGATTTCTTAAATATTTTAAATTAAGTCCAAAATTTTAATTTTTATAATTCTCTCAAAAGTCACTGATTGTGTGTTACTTCATCATCATTATAGAAAATGGTCCAGGAAGATTGAATAAATGTTCAACATGATGCAATGAGCATTTACCTTTTTAAATTATCTTCTTAAGGAAATTGTTAATTCTAAGAAAAAATTTAAGATTTGACTTTAGATGATACTGGAATATGGCCCCTGGCCAAGAAATGAGACCACATAGAAGATTGCAATGTACCATATTTAGTTTAGTCTCTATCTAAGAAAAGGTAAAGCAAAGGAACATATCATTCATATTGTAAACATATCAGAAACGACGCCTACAGTTTAATGGAAATGTTGTTTCCTTCAATCATTAGCAGAAATATAACACGTGTTGCTGTCAAATGTACAGGTCCCGGATTTACACTATATTAATGGCTTTGCCTAGAGAAAAATAATATATCATCCGTAAGTTAAATATGTAGTTCACCATTGAGCCAGTCTTTTAATGTTCATGTACTTATTCATTCGCAAGCCAAATGCTTAATTTGGATATTTCATATTTTTCTGACGACATCGTTCGTGTAAACCACAAGTACGTAGTTTCATAGTGTGTGTTACTATGAAGTTATTAACAACGACGAAATCTTTTTTTTCAATAACACGAATTTACTCCTCTAGAATAAACTGGCTAACTCATATGTTCATTCTAATGCAAAGATACAAAAGTAGATCCTTTACATATGTAATTACCTGAAAGAGCCATGAAAAACACAAAGACTCCTGGACCGGCATACCCCCTCCCCCACACCCTCAAAGCAGCTTCTCACTGAATGAACCTTCAGAACACATAGCACGTGACTAACGAGAAACAAGGGTCTTGCCATGTACAACTCAGTGTACTTTGGGTATAAAAAAATTAATGACACCACATAGACACAGGTATTCCAAAATGCAATCATACATTATGCGCAACATGAGAAAAGGGCCCTTAGGGGTCAAATAGGTCATGTCTTTTGAAGTAAATAATTATGCTACAGTTTAACTCAATGTATCAAATTAAACAGCACGTTTATGAATACCATCGATTTTTTTATGTCAGGAGTCCTCATGAATATGAATGAGGTGAAAAGACACGTGCAAAAATTCGAATCAATTATGGTTACTTTTAATTTTAATGAACCCACTGTATTTTAAAACGAGAGACATTCAGCTTTCCAGCGATGTCTTTCTTTTCAAAATTTCTTAATTTTAGACTAAAATACAAGCATTTAAAATTTAGCTCATTTGCATACTTTATGCATAATTATGATAATTAGCAAAAAATTTAATAACCGTTACTCCGCAGCAGATCGACCAAGTTTCATAAGCCATACTTTTTTTGTAAATCTCAGTCTGTTCACTTATATAAACATTGCTTCAAGCTTTCAGTAGTTTTTATAAAAAAAAAAAGTTCGAATTTTAGCAGGAGCCATTTCAGTCAATAAATATTCATAACTACTAGTGTCCTTAAACTTTTGATGGTGTTCAAGTATATGCAATTTAAAATGGTAACAACATCAAACGTGTATCTCTGATAGTTCAAAAGTTACACTCTATTTGACATTGAAGGGCCCGCATCAATTATTATTTAAACGAAACTATAAAAGTGATGCGTGATTCTTTTCGTACAAAATCCACTTTATGTTCTCCCTATAATCTTACAGACGACATTTCACTGTTACGGGTATGTGGTTTTCATTAATATTACTTCAAAGTTGTTAACTCAATTCATTTATCTTCTGATGAAATTACCAAAACCTTTTAAGTTATGTAATTTTTTTACAGTGCATGATATTTAAAAGGTATTTACGCTTAGGGGCTTTATCGAAATGAAGTTTATTGAAACGTAAATACTTACTAGTCGTGTATGAAATAAAAATAACTACACTTGTTAAGCTTTAATGTCTGTATTCTATACGTATCGTACATTTTAATGGTCTGAACTTGTTCTGGAAACCAAAATACATATAATAAAAGCATGTACTAGATAAATGCTTAATATTTGGTGACGTAGGTTAGTGTAAAGAGATTTGACTTAGTTAAAAATGTCTAAATACTAGTTTCAGTGTTGAATTTTGGTGGCTGTGAAATTTGAAAACTGATCTATCTTTTTCATTTCAAAAAAATAAAAAATAAAATGACCACTAAGTTACTTAGCCATTATATGTTCTATCCGATGGTCATGGTATGGAAACAACATTTGATTAAAAGTTGTATCGGAAACGTTTCGTCCTCAGTGTAAAAGATTTACGTTCGTTAAAATTAAGGTTAACACCGATGTCCCAAATGTGAATTGATTCTCCCGAAGACTTGTTATCAAGACACCTTGAATCGGTTCCTTACTATATTTTTCAAGAAACTACCCGATACTCGCATTTAATGTGATTCTGTTCGCAAATTGCGAATTCTTAACCTTTTAGCATTAAATGGTTCACAGTTCAACTTAAACACATAATACAAATACAGTATAGATAAAACAAGCAGAAAATAAAACATTATGAAGATTAATTTTTAAAAAGTAAAGTAGTTACATTTATCATGATGATAAACACAGACTTTACCATTATTACCATAGATATCATAGGAAATAATTAACATCTAGTGTAGATTATAAATAATTTATTAGAATTAAATGCAAAATGGCTTTACCGACCGCAGCAGTTAAATTTTTATAATCACACTTAGTGATCTATAACCGACTTAAACATGTAGTTAAATCTGTTCCATATTTTCAACCTTTTACATATTTTCAAAGCAAACAAGTTTGCATTTTTGCATATTGACAAAACGTTTATAAACATGTCCTGTTGCCTTACACTTTCTGGTTAAGTATAACAAACGAGGACTGACCGATTTAATTAGTCTACTACATTGTCGTGCTTCGTTACACAGTAGTCCTCTTCTATCACATTTTGTCATTTTGTATCTATTACTTGGCTACACATTGCCCCTCTCTCTTCGATATTAATTCAATCTGGAATGGGCATAGAAGGAGATTGAATTAAGTTGCAAAAACTTGTCTCGCAATCGGGAATAAATAAATAAGTATAAAAAAACTAATCTTTGACTCCATAAAAAGCTCCTTCTGCTTGCAAAATGATGTTTCGTCATCCAACTAAAAAAGCAATATACAATGTATTCTAAATTGATACATGTCTGACCCATGGATATGATATTTATGACGGTCCAGATATCATTATTACGCTATCAAAAAGAATGTTCCAACTGTCTAATATACTAAGCAAACGCCAATGTAAATGGAGTACATTAGGTCTTGTGCCAAAATTGATCAATTCTGTGATAGAAATATTATATGGATAGAAAAATAACTTGCTTTCTGACCAACTAAATCTTCTTTCTTTAATGAGACCAGTCTACTGATTCCTTTAAATTCTATTGTGATATTTGTTTCCTATCATATCTAATTTCTACCCAGCATAATGCCTTCCAAAATATTTGCATTCATGTCCATATTGTTTCGCCTGGCTGTTTAGATTGGAAGGCCTGAGGCTGTTAATCTAGATGTTTATGGCAAGGAAGGTTTATATAATTACGGCAGGGAAGGTATGTATCAAATTAACTAACCACACCTGCATTCTTGCGAATGCACGATGTTTTTAACTTCAAACCGTATTCCTTCATCATGCAGTCCATCTAAATAACTTCTAACCAAATAATCGTCTGGTGTCCCTCTGTCCCTTCAACAATCTTTCATCGTATAATCATCAGTTTAAAAGTATTTGGTGGTGGCCTCATGTTTCTGTGATTTACCTCTTACATTTTCATAAAATGGCCTATCTACTAAAAGCCTTCTTAAACAGTAATTTGTTTCCGATACCAATTATTCATAACTGTGGCAATTATTAAAAGCATCATCAGCTACTCCTTCGTGTATAAGGAACATCCAGTCGATCTGATCCTTATGGCTCCTGTGGTAGCATTGAGATATTTCTTCAAGACATGAAATCAATTAGTGATGAACGATGACGTAAGCAAAATTGAATATGAAATATGGGATATAACAATGTATTATTCCAAGATAATATGCAGGATAACATTTGAATGTGGGACCTAAAGTAATTTACTTTGGAAATATGACTCGAATAGCATAAATATCAATGCGAAAAAACGGTGGCAATCCATAATATTTGGCTGTGATAGGAATGTAATGGCATAATAATGTATGGTTGTGTAGTTGATCCCTATAATGAATAAGTACAACAGCAATCGTTATGAGGTATACCCACTATTATTAATCAATGAACAGACAAAGAGTGAGACCTAAGTCAATAAGATAACAACCGGAGACATTACAGTATAAAATTATGTAGATTTCCAGACCTTAATTTATTTGATCATTTGCTGATGACAGCAATAGGTTTAACTTGCAAGATAGGATAGATCATCATAACTATTTTATTATATGTTCCCGCAAGTTATGATAGAAGGGAAAATAAGACAAACTGTTATTCATTTTGGTCAATAAAATCAATAAAGAAATAAAAATAAATATTTGCTTTCTAGATAATCCAAGATGACCACTGTTTCATTCATTAGCGATTGATCTGATATGTGCAGAGTACATTTGTAACAAAAGCCTGTTTGAATTTACTTCTATCTATTTTTATTTATTTTTATTTATTTTTTTACTTCTATCTAAAAAAAATTAAGGTACGTCTTGCATTCAAGGTTATGTTAACATTAATTTTGCATTTCTGTTACACTCTTCTGAATAGTCTTGGAAAAACTCAAACAGACTAATGTTTACCAAACAGTAAACATAATCAAAGAACATTCAAATAGTACTACGAATTAGCGTGGAAAAACATCAATGATGAAGGTAACAACATTGAACATTGAAACGTATGGAAAATTATGTCTATCAAATTTGTCAAATATGGCGTATTCATAACATTGTATTTCGCCAAAGATTTTCCAAAGGTTTGTCAGAATTTGCAAATTAAATTAAATGATATTCATTTTATTGCATTAAAGTTCTAAATACAATTCTTGTTAGATATTTTAGTGCATTTAGTGCATGATCTGAGATGTGCAAAGCAACAAAACCAAGATATCTAAGATATTTAGTTAACATTCAGTGTTATCTTGTTATCATGCATCTTGTCATTCAATTACACTCGTTAGAACTCTCTTAGAAATTCTAAATTTTGGTCTTTGTTCAATGTAAAGAAACACTTGTTCTCTATTTTGAAAAGGCTGTTGCTATCAAACATAACAAATGTCATTACATTTAAGATGGAATTTCAACTTTGATGACGAAATAATATGTCTTTGTCCTTAAAATTTCTAAAATCTAGCATATTAACAATGATCATTAGCCACAATTCCATTCACCTCTTAAAGGCAGGAATATTCATTCGTATCTCCTTCATCTCAAGGTACAGCTACACCTCTTAACAGTGCTAACATGACTATTTTGCATTTGAATGAACCCAAATATCATACACATTATCTAAAACAACAAATTAACATTTTGTTGAGGAAGTTCTAAATGAAAATGATTTGATAGAGAATGACTGAAAAGCAAAATAAAACCCCTAAAACAGGAAGTAGTCAATACATGATCATGTAGCTGATCTGAATCAGTAACGAGGACAGCAACCTGCATAATGTGTTGCTGCAGTAAATATAACCAATGAACATGTAAAACGTGAGAGGAATTAGGAATGAATATGGCAAATGAATAATTTAAAAGCTAACAACTTTGGATATCAAGATATATCTACATTTTCAAATATTTAATTACTTGATCATTGGCTGATTACCACAAAGTGATAAATGTGTCAAACATAAGTTTTTACAACACTTTACTTCGTTGTAATTGTTCGATGCGTATGACAGAAATAGCAAATGAAACGAAGTGGTATTCATTTTACTGAATTAAAGAACTGAATACAAATACATCATTTCTTAATATTCTCAGATGCAAATTCCTTATGATCTTATATGTGCAATGACTGAACAGGAAATTTGAATTTCTTATTGCTCAGATATTGAGTAAACATTTACAATCAATGTTATCTTTGAATCTCTTAATTAACATTCATTATGCCGTTCCGTTTCCCTCGTTAGACCTCTCTTGGAAATTCTAAATTATGGTGCGATGACCATTAGCAAAAATTGCATTCACATCTTAAAGGCAAGAATCTTCATTTTGAACATCAAACATCTTCAGCTACAGCAATATCTACATATTTTTACGTGGCTACAATCGCTCTCACTCTCTTGTATCTGAATAAACTTTCTCCACACCCTACAGATCATCTGAAACCCCACACTTCTGACCTATATACAAAGACACATTTTCTTGAGGCAGTGTTCTATGACGACTGGTAGTAAAAAAATAGTAAGCAATCAACATATGTATGTGTAGTTGATGATCTGCATACTTAGTAAGGGCAATGAAAAGGGTTAATCGGTTTCGCCATTTAATATAATAAAAGATGAAACCAAGCGTGAGCAGAATCATAAAAGAAAAAAACACAATCATATGAATAAGAGCGCAATATAGGACATTAACAAACATGTCAGACTAACTCTTTCGTTAGCAATAATATCATTCACCTGTTAAAGGCTAGAATATGCATTTCGTATCTCTGTCATCTCAAGGTACAGCTACAGTTCCTAACAAAGCTGACATGATTATGTTTTATTATCATACACATTTTCTAACATGACAATCTGGTTAATTATAATATAGAAGTTCTAAATGAAAATTAAGTGATAACATCTGAGCGTAAAGAAAACGAAACCCTTTAACCGGAAGAAATCAATACAGATTTGCGTAGTTGATTTGTATGAATGTCTTAAACATCTTCAGTAAACCGCCTTATTAAGTATGTATTATTTTAAGTCACGCTTCCCTGTTTATTATTGCTCATACAGCTATCTAGATAAAAACATAATTACTCCAGCTGTCCTATTTTCACCAAACCTGTGATGAGAAACTTATCAATTATATATCGTAACACGCCCACTGTGACAACCTCTGACTTTAAACTGTCTGGATCAAATTCATCTTGATTTCATGTATGTTACTGTTACGCAAGAAATGATTTGAATTAAATTTGTGATTACGTCATGAATGGGATATGTCTACATAATTGAGCCATTTGAACGACAACTATGGGAGTTTTGAACAACATAAGTGATAAAAACATTGGTTTACCGCGCAATTAAAATATATGTATAAAAAATGATTTTATTTAAAATCAAAATAGTTTTCGATATACGTTTTTGCCGTCGTCATTTCCGAAGTTAATAATGATAAAACGCAAACGTTTTGAAAGTGCGATTAATTTTATAATAAATCAAAAGTTCTGTTTGATTTAAATACATGTATATAATGGTATCAAATAACAAAAAATGTACATGTAAATTAGATATATACTTACATAGCTCGATGAAATGCAGAAAAAAAACACATTCAATTCTTCTAATTACGACTTACTATAATTAAATTGTTTCTTTAGTTGACAGTCGTGATCAGTATTCCGTATTCTTTTTTAATATTTCGTCGCGCATTATTTTGGTTGTTATAACGCCACTACTTATTAGCATAAAGCAAATGGCCTGCAGCAATCAGCTACTGGACCGAAGACTTTATGTACAAAATTATGGCTAGATTACTACAATACATATTTAACAATCGTTCTTTGAAATACATTGAAAATCTTTCAAGAATGTTTTGCTACAGCAACGTTTCTAGCAAAATCTGACACTCGCAAACCGGAACGAAATTCTGCACATAGATCAAAAGTAAATTATACAAAGGTAAAACATGTGTATATTGTAAAGGAATGCACTTACGTACAGACTGTATAAAAGTTAAAGATCGTGAACAGAGATTATACAGGAAAAGCAGCTTTGTTTCAACTGTCTAGGAAATTACAAAGTGACAGACTGTAAATCTAGTTTCAAATGCAAAGTATGCTAGCGTAAGCATCATACTAGTTTGTGTGAAGGATAATCAACGGTCAACCCTACAGAAGAAAGCCCTGGTATCTACAACGCGAAGAAAAGCCACACATCAGTTCTCTATTCAGCACATACTTTGAATCTGGACCTGTTTTACTGAAGACAGCGGTTTCCATGGTAACATCATCGTCAACAACCACAAGCGCAAACATCTTATTTGATGAAGGTTCCAAGGGTTCCTTTGTTACTGAACGTCTAGCCAAGAAACTTCAGCTCAACCAACCGGAAATAAAATCCTGTGTCTATCGGGTTTTGGAGATATAGAGAGATGCGTGCGACACTTGGATACAGCCACAATTTATTTATAAACACCAAAGTACAACATCCCGATCAAAGTTCTCATCGTGCCTGATATATCCCTACCACTGAAAACTTACAAAAAACACGTCGGTCACCTAACATACCTGAAAGGGCTCAAATTTGCACGCCCCATGTCAAAAGACGAAGACGCCGATCGCTACTGGGACGTGGTTCAAGATAAAGTAATTAGAGGACTTACAGTCTAGAATCGGATTTCTTCTGTCAGGACCGATAAACACAGAATATCAGGAACATATATTACCACTCCCGATGTCTAGGATGAACTTTATGACTATGCACGGGCAAGAAGAAGTGAAATTAGAACAGTTCCGGGAAATAGAATCATCAGGCCTAGAACAAAACAGGAATGCAGACTCTGATTAATATGCGAGACAAGATTAGGAAACATGCATTACATGCGAAAATTGGACTAAATGTCCAACCTAAAGACACCTAATCAGACAATATCTAATATCTAATATGTTTAGTGGACTAAATGTCCGGCTTAAAGACACTTAATCAGACAATACCTTATTCGTTTAGTGGACAAAATGTCCAGTTTAAGGCACATACTCAGACCATATCTTATCTGATTAGGGGGTCATTAAACAATTAAGGAATCAGACCTCCTTTGGTGGGGGGAGGTCACTTACTTAGAAGATTTTAATTGTCTTTAGCAGTAAGACTGTAAAATCAATTATATATATATTAAAAACTGCTTCGCGTCTATAGGGCACTTTATTTACATTATTCACAAATAATGAATATCTGTAAAACTTTAAAAAGAAAATCATACATTCTCCTTGTCGTCTTTAATTCCGCATTCATACTTCTGTATCTTTATAATGGTAAAACAGCTACACTTAAACTACCAATAAGAATTATTTAAATTTCAATACACCGAATGCTTTAACAAAAAATGGACAAATAATCTAAATAAATTTCAATTATACTGTACACAGCAACTAAAGTGTACTTCAGCTGCCATCATTGCCTTTAAGGTATTCAGCCCATAACGAAGCACCTCCAACTGAATACTCTTCAATTACCTGTATTTCATATACAACATAATATCAACTTATTTTTTCCTTCATCATTCCAGATAGTCAGTCTCCGTGGTGTAATGGGTTAAGTCGTTAGCCCAGTTAAAATCCCACCAAACCCATTTTTTCTACCTTTTTCTACTGTTTAACTTATCTTTTTCAGCTTTAAATGTATTTTTTTAAGTTTTTCTGCAATTTTTCATAAAATTCTTCATTTATATCAGACTATTAAGGATACCGGCATTTTAAGATTAAGGTATAAAAATATGGTAATCTGGTTATTTGAAAAGCTAGACGGTAAAAGTTCATCATCCTTTGCCATTATATTAAGAAAAGTAGACAGACAAAATTTATCAGAGTGGAATGTATGACCCGCTCATAAAACTCGCATTTTGCTTTGATTTTTTATCCTCTTTACCTTTTTATGATCTTTTATACTTTGTAATCATGCACATCCCAATACTTTGAGCAGGTTCATGCATTTTAAGGAATCTAAAGTCTAAATGTGTTAATGTGAATACTTTATTACCAAAATTATGTTTAATTGTTATAGTATAATAGTTACTGAATATTGACAAATTACTCTTTCTGGTATACCAAGAAGTTAGTCTTAATTTACAAGATAGGTGTAGGTGTATAAAATTTCATACATCTTTTTATTAAGACGGCAAATGTATTTTAAATTTTGAATATGAATCATTAAATTGATTAGTTAATGAAATATAACAATTCTCGTGGCCTTTGGTAATGGACCGTTATGGGCTAAAACCTTAATTTTCAATTTATCTATAAAAAGACACTTTTTATAATGTACCTAAGTATGTTTAACTCTCATTTCGAATGTTTTAACAAAATACATGTTTGTATTTATAATTATTATTGAGGGCAAACATTTTCCGTCGATGTTGAAGCACATATTTATATCATGAATGTTTACTCTCATTTGGGGTGTCTGAAGAAAAAACATTGCTGACGGAGAGACCAGATCCAAAAACAAACCTGATTCTAAATTTTAGAAACTGAATCCAAATACATGTTTGACTCTTTATTAGAAAGATCGGGTGAAAATATATATCTTACACTAAATTGGAGTGACTGGATGACTCTTAATTGGAGAGACCGGATTAAAATACATATTTTACTCTAAATTGGAGAGACTTGATCAAAATACATGTTATATTCTAAATAGGCGCGACTGGATGAAAATGTATATTTGACACTAAATTGGATAGAGTGGATCAACATATAAATATTTGACTCTAAATAGATGTGACAGGATATAAATGCATGTTTGACATTAAATTGGAGTGACTGGATAAAAAGTTGACTACATCACATGCTGTGACTGCGACAGAAAGGAGTTTTAAGATATACTCAACATACTCAACGTTGTTCAGTCGCAACATTGTGTTCGGTCTGCTGCTTTTACTTTATTGTTCGCCAATCAGTATTATAAGTGGACACGATTTGTTATAGATGATGATTTAAAACGGTGTTGCGCCATATTAAACAACGTGGTATTCTTAATTCACTTTGGAGCTTTTTAAGCGGCAATCATCGAATGATGTTTTTGGTATTCTTTCAAGTTATGTGGAGCTGTGTATTATACTAGTTCTACATTGCTTATATCACTTGATGATTGCTGATATGTCAAATGATAACAGTTGGAAGAAGGCAGAAACCTGTTATATATGTCACGTACATATATATATCTTAAACAAAAAGTGACGTTTAACAGAACATACATTTTCAGTTTATCTAACTGTATGGGGACTATCATGCAAAAGTGGTGTTCTGTATAAAAGGATCCACGAGAACGATGGTAATAGCTTATGACATATTCTGACAAATATGAGACAACAGTTCAGTATGACGAAATGTTCTTTTATTATCTTTCATGCGAAGATTTCAGTTATATCTATCTGCAACAGTCGGAGCTTTAGTGTCATATTATGAAATCTGTTATGAAACATAGATGTTTAGGCGGCACTGGGGCGAAGAAGCAATATGTACTCTATTTGTGATTTTGCAAGGTATATTATTATTTTCATTAATATTCCTATGAACCGGATCATGCTATGGAGAGGCAGAGTGTGTGAGGATACGTACCGTAATTTCCGGACATTAGGCCGCTTCACTGTATTGGCGGCACCAATAGTTTTTTTACGATTAAAGAAAGAAAAATGAACGTATTTGCCGCTGCGGCCGATGCGCCGAATATGGTGCATATATCAAGGCGTTTAAAACGAGCTGCGCCTTTTTGTATGACAGTCAATGTACGATTAATCACTCCCGCTAATCTGGTGATAAACGGTAGTATACGGTAGGTAATCTACCCATGAAGGCTAGATGGTTTGGAAATCGTTTGTAAACTTATTTCAAACAGCGTATAAACCTAAAATTCCCACTCGGTGCACACAAAATACCAATTAAAAATAAAGATGTTGTATAGGTCGCTTGAAACTATCAATTCAAAAATAAACGGTCATATAGGCCGCTTCATCCCATAGGCCGCATCTACGAAAATTAATATTTTTATACGTATAGCCGCGGCATATTGTCCGGAAATTACTGTAGATAAACGGTACTTATGAATAACGGATGTGCTGAAGAATTTCAAAAAGCTTTTTAATGGTGTATTCATGGCTGGAATATAATCGTAGAAAAATGACAAATGATTCTTTTATGTGTCAACTTCATATCTAAGACACGTGATATTTCAGTGGATTTAATGAAATACATAAGCTGATTAAAAGTAAATCCAACAAATCATATATTATTTATTTCATCTGTTGCTGGACACGTGATATTTCTCTATTTCCTTTGTGAATGACAGTACCAAAACAGAAAAGAAGAACTTGATTACGGATATTGACATTATATGAAAATCACTTTTAACAGTAATCAAAATTGGAAACTTTGAATTTCTCGATACTTTTTTTCTATACTTTTGGCGGGGGCGTATTTGTGCATACTGTTGTCATAAGAATCATTTATTTGTCAATAAAACAGATAAAATTGATTGGTATAATAAGCAACTCCTGCATTAGTTCTGATCATAAAGTTAATCTTACAATCACCTTATTTGTTGAATCTTTTTTAAATAACATAAACTCGAACAACTTTTACAAATGTTTAGTAAATGAATGATTCATCATATGATTTTAACATAAAATGTCCCAACATACTGTTTGTATGAAATGATATTTTCTGTACCGTTTTATCCACAGCAGCCTTTCTCTGATAACTAAAAAACGAAATTTTGTTAAAATTGTAAGTTTTCGGGCAGCTATAATATTTTATGAGTGTATAAAAGAATAAAGTGATCATCGAAGAAAGAAAACATCCGTGATACATATGTTCTGTATATTATAAACATTCTACACATTTTCTATATACATACATGGTTGTACTACGTTTTGATGATAAATTATACGCATGAATCTTAAAGGTGTTAATAAAATCCCCGTGAAAATAATGAAGAAATTTTACTTCCTGACTTAAAGATACAATATCAATAAAAAAGAGCTGTCAATTATTTCAAAAGTCAACACATTTGTAAGAATATGTCATAAAAACATGATAATTAACAAGCCATGTTTTCTCAAATTTCTAGCGACCATTGTAAAATATTTTACAAAGGTATATTTAAACTTAAAAAGACCTGGGTGGTCGTTTTGCTGTAGTCAAAAGTTTAATGTTTATATTTCTACAGGTTAGCAAAAGTGGCTCTTTATTCTTTCCAAAGTCTGAATTATATAATATGTTTTAGCCACTTATTAGATACAACATGAAAATTCGCGATGAAAAAGCATACCTATCAGGGGCTTAGTTTTGGGCGTTTAAGCTCAAATACTAGATGAAATCTTTAAAGATTAGTCGTTCGTATTGTGTGGAGAAAGTTCTTACACCTATGCAATTTCTAAAAAGCCTTTTCAATCAAAAAAATATTAAACAAAATGACAACTTAGGCAAATAAGTGTATAGTGTAGGCCATTCGTTACCGTAAAACAAAATATATCTTCTCTTTTTGTGATAAAAGCTTATTTTTCGTATAATCAGAATATATGCGATCTTACCTCGAGTTGAAATCAAATAACTCGTTACTAGTAATTTTTACTTTCCAAATAAACGTTTAGTCTTTTTCTAAGTTGAAATAAATATCTTCGTTTTCATAAAGTATATATTTCTGAATACATTGTATCTGACGAGTTGAAAAAGTAGTGATAAGTACGTACACGCTGGCAAGATCAATGTATGATATTTTGAAATATTTGAAAACCTAAGAAACATACCATTGACTTGACAAATCGAAATGTGATCAAAATCCTGTCAATAAGAAGCATCTCTGTTGGGAAATCAAAATATCTAAATACAAACTTTAATAATATTGAATGGACAATAGATTACATGAAGGCATAAGGCATTTGCCATGGATATGATATTGATATGACTGATATCTGGAGAAATCAAATTAATTAGATTAAATTGTGTTTGCAAGTCTGGAAATCAAGAAATTTGACATTGAAAAGTGCTAATAATCAAAACATTTGTATTTTGAGATTGAAACTAAAGGAATTCCACAAAAGTATTTAACCAAGCTTGACAAAATTATATACGATTTTCGGTGGAACAACAAGAAAACACTTATTTCTAAAAGTACAGTTAAAAAAGTGCATGGTGGATTATGTCTATATGACTTAAAAGATTTATTGTTAGCTCATAAAGTGAAAATGATTTACAAAATACTTCATTCAGACGAACCGAACTTGAACCATATCGGAAAATTCTATCTGAAAACCATTGACCATTTGTATAACCAAAACTATTTATCATGCAATTTGAACTGTTTAGAAAAATTAGACTAGTTAAACAAATACCGGAATTCTTTACATATTGTTTACAAAACTGGAGCTCTTTTAAACAATTTCCAAGTCGGAATCACGAAACGAAGTAACTGAGCTATTACCTATTTGGAAGCGCCCTTATTGAACATAAAAGAAAACCTTTATTTTTCACATCATTTCTGTTACGTAATATAACATGCGTTAAAGACATTTGGGATTTTGAAATAAATGACTTTCTTTCTGATGACTCGATAAAGCTAAAAAAGAATCAGTAACAACTTCCGTTTTGAGTGGAATACGATCACAAGTAGCACTAGTATCCCTAATTCTTGCATTAACATGCTGCATAACATCAATGCATAGGCAAATAAGCACTTCAACTCAATCAGAAGATCAAAGTTACGTCTTCTGTCTAGAAATGGCTCTTTCATCAAGCCAAATCATGATAACATCTCACCTGACCAAAACAAACATAAAGTGCCATCAAACAGAAATTAAATGGCAAGAAAAGCCTAACTGTACAATTGCCTGGACAAACACCTGGTCCAATTTATGACTACTTGACTTCAATCAAAGCGCGAAACTTTCAATATCAAGACCAGATCAAAACCCTATTTGTTCTATTGTTGTGATGATACTTGATGTTATGTAACCTTAAGTGATGCTATGGAATATTAAATGTAATTGTGATTTTATGTGTCGTCATACAGAAGTGATTTGAGGGAAAAAATGTATTGAAAAATATAATGATAATTGATAATGATGAATGATAACGTGACAGTAATACGATGTTATAACACGTGACGTCATGTAATAACATAGAAATGAAATGATGTCATATGGCGTCATGTAATAAGATATAAATGAAATTATCTAATATAGTTGTGATACAATGTCGTGACACAGTGCTGCATTCAAAAATAAAATGAATCGAGTCAATATTCAACAAGCAACAATAGCCTATTTGAAAAGCAATCTTTTACCTTATCTAGCAGGTTGGGGAAATATAATAATATCGCTACCGTTCAATGGTTACTCCTGATCACCAATGTTACCCATGAGCAGACATATTCGGGGAATGTTATTCTTTGCAACAAATAACCAATTAAATTACAACATCTAATCATAAATGTGCACTGTAACTTTCCGGGTTCAACAAGACATATTTTAGAGAGGAGTGTTAACATGTAACCTACGGAGCGGAAAATTAGACGTAAACAGGGGATATATTACACAATGATAAATTAAGACCCTCCCTCTTTTATTCATGATATAATATCCGTTCCAGCGGTGTTCATCGCCTTATGAATAATGATCTGGAGTCTGATAAGCAGTTAATAACTGCGCATCAGGACGACAAAGAGTTATTAATCATTATTATTTAATGTTTTATTTCACATTTCTTTTTTAGTTAACTGATATTGTAAAATAAATATTCTGATAGGATAATGATAGAATCATGGTCTATTTATTCTAAAACAATGTTGACAGATTCAAATAGTTGCCAGGAAGCCTTTTTTGCAATATCATTGAACAATAATACTGCTCTATATTTCTAACATGTACATCGATTTAAAAAGTAAAGTTAAGAATGATTTTTGGTACACATAAAGGTCATTTACGCCGGTAACACATCTTTCTTAGTAAAATAAAAGCCACTTGTCAATGTGGTCCTGGGACTTTAATGTTGGCCTCTGTGTTTCAAATGTAACAACTAAACACATGAGTATTGCAACTTGTAAATGAATGTATTGGGAGAAATTGAACTTTGATGAGTTTGTGAGATGTGTTTTTTTTTACTTTAGATATAAGTTATTTTAAAAAGCATGGACGATTTTGTTCGCAGCACGACAGCAATTGACATTCTAACCATTTTAGCGCATCCGTTGTGAGATTCAATAAAAAAGCAATAAGAAAAGATTACTGGCTACAAAGAACGTTTTGTCAAACGAGTGCATGGTTTGTATTTAGTATATTTTATAATGTTAAGAAAACAAGAGCTCATTTCCATTGCATCTTATTTATCTTTCTGATTTATATGTCATCGTTTAGTTTAATTACTTTAATAAATATCTTATTGCATATACATAATTACATGTACACAAAAATAGACATATGACACAACGAAACAAAAATAAATGGGTCGGGCCACAGGTTCTAGCAACAATAGTGGGCGGTTCTTAATATGTCATTGCTATGTATGCTACAGGTAAGATTTCGGTGTAACCAGATTTGCGTATAATGTTTCGATCATTTTCCAAACTTACAGATTTGTTAAATAGTGTAGATCTTGTTATAATTAAAACATAATAACTTACAGCCATTTCGATATAGTATAAATTACATTAATTTTACATTTTCCTAATGAGTTCATTTAGTGAATGCTACAGTTACATACTACAACACAAAAACATAAGAATAAGGGGCAGTAATGCTACAGTTACATACTATAACACAA
>JAUMHA010055766.1:0-12728 GCA_032359765.1 Saxidomus gigantea
AATACGTACCACGGAAATGTAAAGTAATCAGTCTTCAATGTCCTCGCGACTCCAGACTAGTGATACATTACTTTTGTACTTTCGTAAAGATGAGTTGCAGTATTTCGTTTGATGTTACATATTTTCGTAATGGATATTGAAGACGGATTTTGTTTTGAATCCATTGATATAAAGATCTAATACCATCTCAGACGCCTACCTATATACATGAGTCGACATACATATACGTCAAAAATTAACATATATGTATGTTTACATTAAAACAAAAACCGCGTGTACTTCAAACGAATAACTGTAAACCCTTAACATAAAAATTGTTCATTTATATTATTTTATGAATACAATTTCCAATACCACTTGCAATTTGTAATACTTCTTACATCAGAAATGTGCCTGGATTATATTATAATATTTCATAGTGGCATTTGTTGTTATTTTATATTTTCTGCGGTGGGAAATGGGAATACAGGGCAATCATCATTTTCTTTTTCATGATTTTTTATACGTAATCAAACTCATGTTTACGTAATTATGATCTTTAGATATATTTATTGTTCACTGTACACTTTATTCAGTGTCCTGATATTAATAAGCCATATCTCCCTTAGAGCATTTATTGCATTAAATATAAATCAATTTGAATAATGCTGATAAAAAATCCGCGGGAGCTGTTTTACTTTTATCTGCATTATCCAATTTGTGATAACTGTAATGGTGCTACCAGATTTTAATCAAATTTTACAGACATAAAGGATGAAAGTACTGAAAAGGAACGCCCAAGTTTAAATGGTTTTAAGGTTAACATAAAAGGTGTCAACACTTGAAAAGCGTTCAGGGTCTATTTAACGCGTTTCGTATTTCTATCAACGATTTTGTCAGAGCAAAGTACTAAAATCATATTAATTACTGAAATTTAAGCTCCGATTTTCTACTTGTTAGTTTAAAACAATTACATGAGTCGTTCACCCGAACTAAGTGTTCAATTAACAAATGATAACATGTCTGATACTCGAGTATTTCGTTGTGTGAGATGTCAAAACAAACAATACGTTTGGCATGAATCCACCACAATGGTTCATTAATCTTTCACCTATTTACATTGTGTGACAATGCCATCAAATGATTTGTTTCTCTTAAATAACATAATATAACATAACGTTAAATAGTTGATTTAATTCCTTTAAGTCATTATGCATTTGCGATCAATTCATTTGTAGCACCATGTTGAAGAATATATTTTACAAAATTAAACATATTAAAACCATTTGCGTTACACCAATATCAAAGACAAATGAAATTGAATTCATGCAAAAAGCCAACTAAACATTTTACTAATGGCACAGAATTTCATTAATACATCTCACTAGTGCAGATACATCTATTGTTTCAACTCACCGTGGTGATCTCGAACTTGTAGGCTACACGAGTCACGTGCCATAAGTCTAACGAAATTACTCTAAGCTAAGTGTTGTTTCCATTTGTCTGTCTATAAATCATACGATCCAAATAAATCAATAGGAAATTATTTTTAGTACCTTTAAACGTCTTTAGACATCAGCGAAGCAACTTTCTTCAAACTGAATCGTATATACCATGGTAGCAATGTTTCAAATGTCAAAGGAATAGATTGGCGTTCATTTAATTCAATTAAACAACTGATCCATTAGACTTTATTAGACCAGTAGCCTCTTCCACCAGAGGTACCATGGCTACCACAAGGATAGAGAAGCTATCTTCTGCATGTCAAGACCAAAATCGCGAAGTAACACAGTGACATTGCCTAGGATGTCCACTGGTTCATTCACTGAATACCTGAGTTGTAAACTAGGTTCATTTTAGTTCGGTTTTGGACATTCTCTTCCTGAAGGTTTTTATGTTTAACCAAAACGTGGTATCTTTCGACCTGGACACTGGACAAAACTTTTTTTCATATTGCCTTTTATTTCAGTTAAAGCCTTCTATGATGACTAAACTTTTTTCTTTCTTTTTTAGACACATTCAACTCCCCCAAAAGAAAAACATACACCTCTTTAATCCCACAGTGATCGTTTTTGATCGGACTCAATTGCTATGAATTAATAAAGTCATGTCAATGCCGCCACGGATTGTATCCAATCGGCCTCAGTTTGTTATTACCAGTCGTGGTTTAAAGCCAATATTCAATTTGATTCTGTTGTAATTAGTTCAACTTGTGATGTTCTGTACACGATCAACAGGTTTCCTTCTTGTCTGCTGCTTAATAATGATCCCGTCTTATACAGATCAATCATCTATCTCAAGCTTTCTCTCTGCATTTCAAGCTTTCTCTCTGCATTTCAAGCTTTCTCTCTGCATTTCAAGACTTTCTTTGATATTTCTGACTCACTCGTGTCATAGGGAATTGTTGGCAATTCAGGAATGACATTTATTTTCCAAAGTGTTGTTCGTCAGTCCCGTAAAGTATTAGAATGCCACACACATCTTATGTCTGCCTTCCAGTTTAATCATTTTGGGGGAAATTTTCAGTTCTCCCTGCTTTATCAAGTTAAGAAAATTTATTGTTCCCTGGTTAATCATTTAAGATAAAATAGTTTAAATTACATTTAAAATAAATATAACAGATTGGTCCGATATGAAATATGATGTTGTATTTTAGTTTGTATCGCTTCCAGTTTGGTAGCACCCTATTTTTTGTACAGAGTAAACACGAATTTTCGTATGAGTGACACGTTGCAACAAAAACTTGATTTCAATAAAGATCCTATTTAAGATATCTTTGACTCAGTATAATCGATTCTGCATTCTATATGTCAGACGCTGATAGAGCTATAAAAATTACATCCAGCATTAGTGTTCAATACGATTAGGTGAACTAATAGCCGTATCTAACTGGTTTTATGCCAACTAGTATTTCTCAGTGCCCTAAAGCTATGTCAGCAGGAGAAAGAACTTACCCATCTTGTGATTCAAACATTCACCTTTGCAATAGATACAGCCATTATCACATGAACAGTCTAGTTTGATTGTGGTCCTTCAGAAATAAGATATTACAAATTGCAGTTAAAAGAATCCTTAATACATAACATACCGATCGCGAGATAGGGCTGGTAAGCAATAGAATGGTAAACAATGGAGTGGCAAACACTAAGAAACATCTTTCATAAAGTATTGACATTCTTCAAACAGAACCACTATATACCGTTGCATAAAGTCTTAACAAATCAGTAAACTGGAGCAATTTTTACTAAAAGAAAAAATAGACTCGAGGGATCAGTATGTTTGAAAGCCCGATAGTGCAAGGTCAAGGCTGTTGACATTTTGATATTTGACGTCTAAGAACAAGTCTGTCTCAAACACTTCTGAATAACTTGACTGCCATTTGTAAATACGGAAGAATAAAAACGAACTCGTAATCTGGCAGATGATTGCGTTTGATTGAAAGCTTCAAAAGAAATCATTTAACAAGTGAATTCGGCTTAGAATGATAAATAGTAGATAAGCATCAGTTGGGTTCCTTGAAATACAAAATTTCCAACAAAATATACGACGACTGTTTATACAAATATATCAAATTCTGTTTAATGCATTATGTTATCCAATTATATGCAATAGATGCGATCTTCTCAATCTTGTAAAACTTGAATGTCTAAAGAAACATCTATGTAGTGCTAAGCGTTTTCCCAGACACATATAATTCTAAAAACAATTTAAAGGTTGTTAATTTCTACACATTTAACAGTCATATTCCAAATGTCGAGTATGAACTGTTATTCTTCCATCAGTATTTTACATACTTTTGATTCTTTGAACTTCTGGACAATTGTGATATATATTCAAAAGATTTGCAACAATTTATTTGCAAATTACCTCTTAATGAAAATGTTTGTTAAAATTCTTTAAACAGCTTATTTTTAAGTTGTTAATATTCTTACCACTTTTAGTTAGTGGCCAGTTTTCTTGATGTGGTTGAAGTTAGGAGAGCACTCGTTCTAGTAAAAACATACTCTTATAAAGCATATTCAAATACAGTAAAACAAAAATATGCAACAATGTGTATTTCAGTTATGACATATCGAGTGTCTAGCAAGAGAGCTGCAATGTGTTGGAAATATGTAATGTTTTATGTGTATGTAATGTTTTATGTGTATTACAAGTATTGGGGCATTTTAGAACGTTGTTTGAATGTATAGACATTATGATAGACGTCCGATGAATCAATAGATATCAAATGTAAGATGGACGTCTTGACGTGACACATCGAATTTGTATACGAAAAGCACACATGTCATTAAACATAACTGTTATTTAATGTGCGAGTATGGCAATTTTGTTGGCATTGTTAAATTCAAACAAACATTTAGGAATTGTACCCGGAATGAGTACGGTTAGCTATGCACACTTAAAGTATATTCTCAAACCCGGAATGAGTACGGTTAGCTATGCACACTTGAAGTCTTTTCTCAAAACCCAGAATGAGTACGGTTAGCTATGTACACTTGAAGTCTATTCTCAAACCAATCAGTAGTATATTGGAACATTCTTTCAGAAGTTATAATAAAAACTTCATTCCAGTTAGTATGAAAGTGCAATCTTGAAGCTCTTTTTTGCATGACATCAGTAATACTTAGAGCAAAAGGTTGTTTTTGCATAGCATCAGTTATTGTTAGTGTACTTATCACACTTAGGTTGTTATTGTCTAGCATCAGTTTAAGTTAATGCAAGAGTCTGTTTTGCATAGCGCTCGTTATAGTTAATGCAAAAGTTGTTTACACTTTGCATCAATTATATTTACTTTTCTTAGATACTTAAATTCTCTTATAGTACCATGGTTTGATATAAGTTCACCTTTGATATTACATAACCAATGTTAGAGACATAGAACGCAGGTGCATGGTGTCTTTTGCTGAATTACTTTAAACCGTCTGTTAGTCGCATTTTTGCTTTATGTCTTTTGCATTCTACATGCTCAAATCAGTTTTGCTGGAACAGTTACAAAATTATCATATACACTTGATGTGCGATGTGTGTTTTGCGAAATGCATTTTCCAAATAAATTGGAGCATAAAGGTTGCAATATTTAACAACATATCTAATATAAATGCAATACATAAAATGCAGAATACATATAGGATATAGAAGAGCGTAAACATCAATTGACGAAAACTATATCAGACAAAATCAACTTTTACATATACCGGGACTTCCTGATTTACTTTTATTTTGTCTTGCATCGTTTGAACTTGTACCGGCTTTCTATAGCATAAGACAAATTCTACATTTACATATGCCGGGTTTTCCAGTATCCTTTTATTTTCTTTTGCACCATTTGAGCTGGGGCAGTACCGGCTTTCTCTAGCATAAGAACATATGCCGGGACTTCTTGGTGTCTTTTTATTTTGTCTTGCATCGTTTGAACTTTGGCAACACCGGCTTTCTATGGCATAAGACAAACTCTACATTTACATATGCCGGGTTTCCCAGGATCTTTTAATTCTCTTTTGCATCGTTTGAACTTGGACAGGTGCTTTTTATAACATTAGAACATATGCCGGGTTTTTTCCTGGTGTCCTTTTATGTTCTATTGCATCATTTGAACTTTTAGCAGCGTAATTTCGACCAGTGACCTGGTAATACCATGTCAGCATAATATTATTTAAAACAATTACTGTACAGCGTAACAATCTCACATTCTGGTTATCGTTTTTACATGACTTGTAACATCTATCAAATGGCAAATAAATTAGGCGCTAAGGACATTATTTGTCAAATACAACATACAAAAAGTACCAGCATTTCCTCCTGCTATCGATAATCCATGGCCTGAAACATGCAAAGCCGAACAAAAGAGTGATATCACTGTTGTAAAAAAGACAAAATTATTCAAATCCGAGAAAGCACTCTGGTCTCAAAGGAAAATCCTAAGACAGCTTTATCGTAACATTTAATTTAAATTCCTGTTCTGTTCGTCTTTAATTGATCTTGAATTTTCTACGGTCAAAATGATAAAGTGCTGTATCGTATTAAGCAGCGATATGCTTCCATTCCAGTGTTTTTTATGCAAATAAGATTGCTCTTTATAATTTATCAAAATAGAAAGGTTCTCCTAAAATTACTAGTGCCATGCTGATCGTTTGGTTTAATTAAGGTTTGCATATTTCAAGTATAAAATGATTTGAAATTGATCAAGTTTTACATGTTAATCGCTGGAACCAGACTTTTGTTTAACATGCTTAAATAATTATGCTTGTTCAGTCTTAATCTGGGGAGTTACATTAAATTGACAACTTTTGCTGACTCAATATTATAGCGAACAGTGAAAATCATGTTCTGGCTGCACGGATGTACATGCTAATGATGGTCGGCACTGGTCGCACAGATAGAAGCAGTTATTGCCTGCATGGCGAGAGCAACAACACATTCTTTTTCAATCCGATTTCAACTTGTATTGCTGAATTTTGTTAACATTTCCCGCGTAATTTTAGAATATTTGCTGTTAAAATTCAACCACTGGCCGAATATTAGAAAATGAGACCTCGCTTGACATGGTCGAAGTTCCATGCTACTCAGTGGGTACATTTTCTTTGAGAACTCACTTTAACATTGACTTTGAAAATATGGTCTATCATTTTAGATATCTGGCGATTTGGGGTAGACAGTCAAAACCGTGTTCTGGTATTTGGAAATGTTATTTGACCCTTACATACCTTTATACAACTTCCTTTTTGGACAGAACCTTTTATTACTTAATTGGGCGCTCACTGAAACTTAGAATTAGCTGGCATGCAATAGGAACACAAGTGTGCTATCTCAGCTTTAGAAAAGAATGTAAGAATACGTTTTCGTTAATAAAAAATGTAATTAATATTATTATAATAATGATCATTTAATCAATGGCTTCATCTGTAAGAAGTAAGGACCTAACTGCACATTATGTAAAGGAAGCCCATGCCTAAATAAACATTATAGAAGACGACTAATATGGATACTTTAGAAATTGTTAGAAAACTCGTTAATTCCAATATGCCTACTGAATTTCCATATCTTAATAATATCTTCTGTGCAAAAGGCATAACTGTCGATGTTTTGACGCATTGTTTCGAAGTCTGATACATATGAATATGAAACTGAAAAACAGTTGTCATTCTTTTTAGACGTTCCCCGTAAACGAGTTAGCTATGCAATCGATTCCAACATAACCGTTCCATCATTTTACAAATATTCTTTTATTAGTTTGTCTAGGACAGACATTCTCTTAAAGCGTTGTGTTTAATGAATCACGACCTTCATCATTTTATGACAGTACAGAAATATGATTCCTAATGAAGTTTAAATTACAGTACACTATTTTGTTCGTTTTAAAGGTTTGATGTTCAGTAGTTTGAAACACAAGTACTAGGGCAAAGCTTCGTGAGATACAAAACCTTTTGAAAATTATATGTTACGATACCTCGAATATTATGAAAACTCGCGGAAAAGCCTTTGTTGTACCACAACATGACTCGTTCTTTCTGTTCTGACATCACATGGTCATTGGTGTGCTGTTCGTTAGCATTTTGCATTACCTGAAAATTACCTGGAATTTATCTGAATATAAAACCATTGGAAATGTTTTTCCGGAACACTAATGAATTTGATTGACGCACATTCAAATGTAATTTTCTAATATTTGCCATGCTACTGACTTTCATTTAAATAGATTATGGAATACTCCATTCTAATAAAAGTGCTGAAATTTTCCCCCGACTAACTCTGAAGAAAGCTAACACGGCTACAACGGTCAGTTCATCATACGCACACTGGTAAAAACGAAAGTTTCACGAACATCTTAAAGTTGCACCAGCGTAATTGACATCTATATTGACATCTAGCACTATCGGAATAGTGTACATATATAATGTGCTACTTTATTATATAGTGACCGAACCAAATTTTCCCCTAGAATTGTAGATAATCAAGTCGATGTACTGCACTGGGAGTAATTAGGTCACACAATATTGCCTAAGATACACAATAATGTTCTGATATTTCCTTTTAAAATCACACAACCACTTGTCTCACACTCCAAATTGGGTGATTAGCACATTTTAATACAATCAAGACAGATTGTTACATAGTCATTTTTGCAGATTATTAGCTCAATTAAATCGATCGTAAAAGATTTTCGATTAGGATTACATGGAGAAGAAACATCTTAAGATATAGGTCAATTGAACAAATTGATTATATCTGGTTATGGAAAAGCAGACTCGTAAATACCTTAATGCGAAAGAAGAAAACAATTTCCAGGAAACCATCGAGCGGCAGCACCCATCAGCAACTAGATCTCAGAAGAATTAAAATAAAATACTCTCACCATGACTAAATGTAGCTGATCAGGTACACAGCTTATATTGACCTTAGTGCAACGACTGAAGGACAAAAACAACCATAAGGACACAAGGCACAGAACGAACAAAATATAGGCTTGAAAATGGAGACTGAAACAAAGCAATTAACAAGCTAACCTCACGCTTAAAAGAATCTAACAAGAAGGTTTATCTTATTAAAAAATACACCACGTTGAATGACGAGTGGACAGTTGTTGCCATTTCATTTCTTTGTCCGGCCGTTAAAGTTCAGGAAGATTTTTTTAGTACATGATAGATAGTTGTCGTTGTGGGGTTTTTTTTCTTGACTTTATGTGCCATGATATATTTTTATATTGCAACATTACATGTCTATGTTATACCGAGCTATTTTGCTTCAATATTCATTGTATAGAGTTTTAGAATAAAAGATGTTTTGGACATTTTGCCTTGTAGAAAAGATTTTCAAAACCCTCAGACGTTTTCAAAGGAGCAGAGAATTAGAGATGCAATTTATTGACTGACTGCATGCCAAGTGTTCCATCGATTCTTTGGACTTTTCGACTATCTGTGATGTTCTATACAATTAAAGAAAACCAACATATTTGAAATGGATTAAATGTTATCCTGTACTGTTTGTTTTCACACAGGGTGTGTTAGTTTATCGGACAAGAGGTTGTAGATCAAGATCAATACAGTCGTGTGCAAGTATATGTACATTAAAACCAGCAGTAAAATACTTGGAATGTTTAAATACCAGCATTCCTTCCTGTCATCAATAATGTAACGACTGAAACAAAAGCAGTACGAAAGAATCATACCGCTCATGTAAACGAGACAATATTTCTCAATTCTGAGAAAACATTTTGGTCTCGGGGGAAAATCTGTAGACAGCTGTATCATAACATTTAATTTTAATTCCTGTTTTGTGCGTCTTTAAGTGATCTTGAGTGATAAAGAACTTAGAACAGTATCTGCCAATCGAATGTTTAGTGCCAGTGAGATTTTTCACCATATAAAGGACTTCTGAAATAGCTAAAACTGGCAGGATATGCACCAACATCGCTTTCTTGTTTTAATTTGGATCTATCCATTTAAAATATTACCGGATTCTTCTAGCTCCACATACTGAGTATCTTAAACATTTCAAACTTGGACAAGACATTGTAGAGGTTGGATGTTTCTATACCCTTATCAACTGCGTAAGAGAAAAAAAACTTTCGGTTTTGGTATCTTTTAAAAGAAACTACCCTCAAACAGTTACACATTTAATAAAATATTCTCTGCACAAATCAATGTAATAGCATTAGAAGAGTTTTGCAAAGATGTGCCTTATTAATTGAAGGTTAAGGAAGATGTACAGATTAAAAATCGTTCATGCAGAGGCAAGAACAATTTCTACATTTTTGTAGAAGATAAGTAGCCGGTCTATAGCTTGCAGTGCACTAGTATTCAGAAAGAAAATGCCATAAATCGCGTTCGTGCGCCTATTCCATATGCATTTTAAAAGTTCAAGGTTGTTGATTTTATGACATGTTATTGCAAAGTCCCAACCATTTTCTTCATTGTTCTACACAAAACAATTTCGATAGACGATCCCTTAAATACAATGTGATGAGTTTGATATGCAGATGATTCAATAATAACCGTTTCATCATTTTACAAATATTCTTTTATCAGTTAGACCAAAAGCAAAACATTCCCTTTAAAATGCTGTGTTGAGTAAAAACAATGATATTGAACAGACTCTATAACAGCAAAGAAACATTATAATTCATCAAGTTTGACTATAGGTACGCATCAATGTATTTTTCACAAGATCAAAATAAGATTTTAAGAATTATTTTTCATTGATTTGAAACAAATGTAGTATGAAAAATTAAGATAATAAAACCAGTCGAAGAATTATGAACAAACGCCAATACGAACAACACATTATTATACTGGAAAGCATATATTATTTGCTCACACGGCCATGCAAGTTTCTCTACAAGTAACCGTGTTCGTAAAAATATGCGAATGTCAATCTTTCCTCCCATTAAATATCATCATACAATTTGCCCCGCAAGTAACCATGTTGATAAGCTTACACATGGTTTCAGATGTCAGTGCTTACACCAAGGAAGGGGCTAAGATTATCCTCCGAGTAGGTTATAGTCATATTGTTTTAGAGATCCATGCTACAGTCAGTATGCCAGAATATTGTGACATTTTCTGTTCTATGGTAGAAATGTCCTCTAACAAGGAAACAGCGCGGTTGTACATGATAAATAATCATTCGTTCAGCAAATAATAGGATAATTAGTATCTATACCACAATATCAAAAAATTGTGTCATTGTGTAATGTGCAATTTCATAACATAATGACCTTCTGATAGTCCAAACGTTCCAGGACTAAAGCAAGTTATTTTGATTCAGTAAAATCCACATACTGTCGCCTTAGATACAGGTTTATTTTCTGGTATTTCTTTTAAAGTCGCACAACCACTTGTCTTACTCTCCAAATAAGGTGATTAGTACACTTAAAGGCAATCAAGACATATTTTTACACGGTCATTCCCTAGATTATTACCTCAATTAGATCGCATCTAAAAGGATTTCTTTTAAGATTACATCAAAAAGAAATATGTTAAGATATAGGTCAATTCGTCCGGTTCTTCAAGAGTACTTGTTAATTCTTATGATGAAACAAAAGAAAAGACACGGTCACACTTCCTTTCACGCCGAAAAAAAATACAATACTCCGACAAAAAGTTCATTTTTTGGTTGTGATGACAGCGAAAAACTCTAGAACATGATAAGAACCAGCATTGGTTCCTAAATCTTCGTTTTGCCAGATGGCGCGTCTGTTGAACAGAAGCGTGAAATTCAGCAGTCTAGCTGTCGCAGGTGTATGTAAAGATCACTAGAAAGAAGCTTATGTTTGAAAATTTGGATAAACAATAATTACTCGTATAATCAAAATGATGATGATACACGACTAAAACTAATCATGATGAAGTTAAGTCACAAGAGAGGACTATATTAGTAAGGTCTTTGTCTTTGTAATGAGCAGTAAAGCCAAATTAATCCTCATGTGAGAGATGGTTAAATTACTTCTCCTGATACGAGCCAAACGGCATGGTTACATAACATAAAAAGGGTGAAAAAATATATAAAACTTCTGAGAAAGTAGTTAAAATGTCACAGTATAATTGCATTGCATGACTTGTAGGGAGTGTAGGATTTCGCTTTACTAATAAAAATGGAAAGTTGTTTTTATTCGTTAACTTGTAACATTTGTTA
This sequence comes from Saxidomus gigantea, assembly GCA_032359765.1. Lineage (NCBI taxonomy): Eukaryota > Metazoa > Mollusca > Bivalvia > Venerida > Veneridae > Saxidomus > Saxidomus gigantea. Next base: position 11,611 of record JAUMHA010055766.1, read on the forward strand.
AATCAGTTAGTGAGAGAGTCTACTTGTAATTCATTGAGAATACAGAGATAAAAATGTAGTAATTTATTGCCAAAGTTGTTACATATCGTATTTGTATTTCTGTTTTTATGTTGCACCTGCATGCAAACATGTATTTAATTATAAAAACTGGAATTCCCATCAGTCAAAAACAAACAAGAGCTGCCTTTGGGGAATATTTGATTAAACAATGTGGAAAAGGCTTCATTATGAATTTGTGTATATACATTACTCAAATTGTATACCCCTTTAGTGCTACATATATCTTTGTTTCAAACGGCAATGTAAGTGAATGTTTTACAAAAGATGCATACATAAGAAGTATAATCATAGAAAAATTAATTGCCCATGATCACATCCGAGTATTACCTGATACACATAATACAAAAAAATTGAGGTATTATGACATTTGGTGTGGTTATTTAAATCATTTGTGTAAGCACAAGTTTCTAAAATTCTGTTATAATTGTAGATTAGTCCCGATGTGTAATATTTATCTGCGCCCTCCTTTAACAGTATTCATTACGTAAAGACATTGATCATTCGCTACAAGATTATTTAATATTGGCAAATCTATTGATTACGTGCTTAAATATTAATACCTTCTTAAGAGTCCTTTAACCGAAGATTTTCTCATCATCTTAGGAAACATTATCTACAAAGTTTCCCCTGTGCATCTCCTCAAGCGGCGTGAGTTTGTCAACCTGTCACAGACATTCCTGTGTATTGTTATAACCCTTGAGTCACCGGTATCCATATCATACCGCCCGTGGTGTCGGGACCCATCCATCAAACAGTTTGAGAGGACCCCTGATATCCAATACCCCGTAATCGTCTAACGCTGTATAATCTAGGACGAGAGCGTTGTCCAAACATTGCCGTAGCGATAGTCCGAAACCTGGTAATTTATCAATTAGATGGATTAGTAAAACACCTTTGATCGTTCAAACTTTGGATATGTCAGCTTGTTCGTGTCAAGTTGAATTGTTAGGAATTAGAGACGATATTATTTTGTTTGGGCATTAAGGACGATCTTAATCTGGCCAAGTACAAAGTTGAAATTCTAATCTCTATTACCACTGTTTTTAATTTCATATAGA
>JAUMHA010055877.1:0-19312 GCA_032359765.1 Saxidomus gigantea
CATTTCCATGGTGATAGTGTCCAAAGGCATGACAGATATTTACTTTTTAACCTCTTTCTCTGTCTCTCTGTCTCTCTCTCTGTCTCTCTCTCTGTCTCTCTCTCTCTCTCTCTCTCTCTCTCCCTACAAGGTTGCTACTATCAGGAGTTAGTCTCGAGAGCAATAAATATTAGTTATAAGACCTTGTTTATACATAAGAACTACAGTCACAAAAATGAATTTGTTGTTTTGCAGGGTTACAATACGCTACAGTTTAGTGAAGGAAGAATGTCACAGAGATACCCTGGTTCCAAGATAAGAGACTATTTGCAGAAATTAAACATACCAATACAGAATGTGCACAGCCGTCAAGATGGACAGGTAACTTATGTCTATTTGCTCTTTTTTGCTGGAATTTATTTGAATTACCATTGATCAGTTTTTACTGTGTGCTGAGATAATTTTTTGCTGGAATTTCTTGAAACTTCTTACATATTCTCCAGTAAACAACCATCAGGGTCCACCAGATATTGAAACCTTGAAGCATTACAGAATGTTGTTTTGAAAACCAATTCTTGTTTTTCTTCTTTTGTTTGACAGGGTGTAGTGTTTGATGTGGAGACAGACAATGTTCAGGCTGTTTTGAAAGGATTTGACGAGATTAAATCATCTGACACAGAAAGCATAGAGAGAGTAACTGTCCTTCCTGAGATAGTTCAAGATAGATTTAAACCCCGGGTACAGACTAGATCTAAATCATGGGGTAACCATAAGCAACAGTACCGAAGAACTAACAGACATCGGGATTACCTAGGTGATGATGGTGAGGATGATTTTGAACCAAGCTATAAAAGACAGACAAATTCATACAGATATAATGATAATAGATATGACAAAAGTTACAAATCATCAGATCGGTATAATGCAAGACACGATAGTTACAGAGACTCGTATTACAGCACTTTCAAACCCAGTGATAGAGGACAGTATAACAGTAAAAAGAAATCACAGAGATATGATAATTTTTTTGATGATGAAGATTGATGGGCTATAAGTTTGATTAGAAAAAAAATGTTAAGACCACTTCTAGTGTATGGTTCACTTTAAGTGCCATCTCAACGAGTGTATGGTTCACTTTTAGTGCCATCTAAACGAGTGTATGGTTCACTTTTAGTGTCATCTCCGCGGGAACTTGTTCTGACAGCTTTTACATCAAGAATGTTTCACTAACAATGACAGACCTGATGAAATTTGCTGATGGTTTAAAACCACTGCTATACAAAATGCTTTAGCAAATAATGTTTGTTCAGTCTTGCATATAATGTCTTCTAAAAATCATTTTTAAATTCTATGATATTGTGGATTGTGAATGCATGACGTTTTATCAGTTATTTGTTAATATTAATCTTTTGTTTTAGTTTCATTGATTCAGTTAGTGTTTCAAGATATTTTCAGTATTTTATTGTAAGAGGGCTTGCTGGTGTGTCATTAAACATTGAAGGCTGTCAATAAATTTTAGGTCACTTGAGATAAAGAACTGGTAAGTGACCATTGTCCATCATCTATGCATCAGTTGTGATGTGCCCTCAACACTTGTGATATCTCTTCCTTAAAGTGATATAACCATTCAAAGTGACCATCATAATTTTAAATTGAACATTAGGCAATGATTTATACTCCTAGAAAAATACACATTGCCATTGTTATAACCCAAAAATAACGATCTTTATCACAGTTTCATTCAAATTGAATTCAGAGGAAATCTGTACAAAATCTTTTTTAACTGTCCTAGTCAAAAATAAAAAATGAAACCTTTCAGTGATGTATATCTTAATTTGTATTTGTCAATAATAGAAATAACTTGGTAAAACTTTTTTCATATAGGTTTTTAAAGCATCCACTGTGTTTGAAGGGTAATATAACTTTAAATGGAAGTTTGTGAAAATATTTGGGCAAAATATTAGTGTGTATGAAGATTATGTTAAACTGAAACTTCTATTATGTGATCAATACCAGCTTACCATGTGATCAATACTGTAGTTACTGTGATCTTTGTGATTTTAGTCTGATTAAATCTTTGCCCAAATGTAAAGACATTTTGTGTTCAATCTTGTGTAAATTACAACAGAAAGCAGAAACTTTGCAGTGCAGTAAAGTTCCTTTATTTTATTGAGATCACCCTTCAGACCAGTAAAAAAGGTTACATCAGTGCATCAGTGAATAGGTCTTGTTAGCAAGACCTTTTCAGTATGAAATTGAAGATTTAGTTCTGAAAAGTCTGGTCTCAATATCGAGGGCGGTCTTGACATGGAGCGGAACTTGACAAGTCTAGTTTACAGCTTCCCATTGCTAACTATAGTTCTCGTTGAATTGTTAAGATCCATAGTTGCGTAAGAGTTACTACATAGAATGACTGCTAAATATTTTGCACAAAAGCTATTTGTTTGAAATTAAGGAACAAGTAGAAGCATGAATGAATGGAATATCTTTCCAAATGATTAACTCCATTCCACTTTCAACTTAGGGGGTCAATTAACCCTCTTTTTATAAATCAGAACATGATTGTGTACAATGCTATGTTTGTTGGTAATAAAATATGAGAGACATTACTGCATCATTTGGTACCTTTATATCCCACACCGCGAAGCGGGACGGGGGCATAAGAATGATCTCCTTCAGTCAGTCTGTAACATTTCCTGTCCATTCCTTATATCCATAACCCCTTGGAGGATCTTGATTAGACTCTGGTCAGATGCTCACCTCATCAAGAGGATGTGCAGAACTCATTTGCAGATTTCTCTGGCTCAAGGTCACAACTTACGGTCAAAGGTTTGAGTCTAACATTTTCTGTCTGCTCCGTAACCTCTTGTAGGATTTTGATGTAACTCAAATATAGAAAACACAGATATGGTAAACCTAGAAATAATTTTGCACTTTTTAAGGAAGCAAATCCACGAATATAAATTGTTGCAAAATCTTCAGTATTGATGAAATCGAAAAGATTTCAGCATGTAGAGTTGAGTGTGTGTGCAGTTTTTGATGATGATTTTGTATTGGTTGTTGTGATTGGTACGGAGGAGACATAATTATTTTTTTGTCTGAAATGACTGAATGCTCGAAATAAGTACTACATATATATCACGCCTAACAAATCTAATATAGTATATAACTAATGAATAAATCAAAATATAAGCAAAAAATACTTATTTTGAAAAAGTAGAAATGGTTATGCTTCTTAATATTTACAATTTTCGTGGTTTGTGAAATATTTAGTCTCGAAAATGCTTACTTAAGAAAAAAAGCACCAAATATTGTTGTTGTAAGCATTTCTAGGTTTACAGTATTTAAAGTCCAATACGAATCGATGTCTGTTTGAAAAATGATGTATTTTGGTATTGTGAAATTATCGCAATTTTATCGCAATTTTTTTAATTTTGGGTTAGCTCCCTTCCACCACACCAGCGATAAGTGAGAATATAGTATGAAAAGAGAACTCTGTCAGGTATATAATTCATTAGACAATTTGTTGATAGCCTCTCTTTTGTTAATACAATTTCTCATGAAGATTAAAAATAGAAATAGAATAAATAAATAGGTCAGAGCATTTTTCAAAAATACAAATTAGACCTCACTAAATACCACCGAAAAAGCTGTTAGTAATCAAGACATGATGCCTGGGTTTCTGGTTTATGTTGACTAATTGTTCCCTGGGAAACTTCCCACACTAAAGAAAACCCAGATAGGAATTCCTGTGACACGTTGTAAAACCCATTTCTGGACCTTAGTTCTGTTGGCACATCTCCAAATGGTTATGATTCAATTGATTGTCAACATGAAAACGTGCATGCATGCAAACCAAAAAAAAAAACAAAAAAAACCTTGACTGAAGTTATAGATAAATCTATATTTATTTACATTTTGTACAAATTGTGCAGCTATTTAAGTACTTAGTCAGCAGTGTTTTGCAATGATAAAATATTATAAATCAATATCATGTTATCTTTGAAGGACAGATCTGATAACAGCTAAGAGTTTTATTTTCTTTATATGATATCATGTAACATGATCCCCACATTCAAAACAGCAGTGTCATTACCATAGTAATTGTGTTAAGGCATACATGTATATACATTTCATTTGTGAAACAAGTTGACACTGAAGTGTTAGTTGACACAAGTGTTTATAGATACGTTACATGTACATGTATGCAGATCTATTAACCCTTCCTCTCTTGAGTAGCAAGTTATTCTAACTTTACAGCCAGGATCTGTGTAGATTGATCATGGTCTGTATTGTTGTCTATTTAGTAAATGTTATCTGAGCCCACAGTATTGTCCATAGACTGGCATCAGTCATTAGAGTCATTACCTCCTGTCTTTTCTGTGCATTTTTATAACATCTTCACATTTCTCCTTCCCTTGACTCTGTTGAGAGGAGCATGCATTGATTGAGACAAAATTTTGATAGAGATACTTTCTAAAAAGAAAAAAGACTTGAAGAGAAAAAAATTGAAACCTCTCAATCTCAACAGACTTTTATACGTCTATATTATCCAAACTGAAATTTATAAATTTAAGAAAGGTCAGAATTAATATAAGAGTACATCTGTCTTAAAGTAGGTCAACAATGATATATCTAAATATCTGCAATATTTTCAAATAGTCCTATCAAACAAAACTGAAGGGGTTAATAAAGTGCCCCTTCCTTGCATAAATTATAAATCAATGTATTTCTGTTCTTGTACCTGCAATAAATCAATAAATCTTAATAGATTACAATAGTTGATTGATTCTTTGTGTTCACTTTAAATATCTGACATCTTAATGGATAACAAATTAGTGTTGATGTCTAAAGCATCAAGTTCGGGACCAACACGCAGCCAGTATTTAATTAAATCTTGAAGTTTTGAGATGTTATGGTAACAATGACAATAGTACACCAGCCAGGTATAATGCAGGCTAGTGTTGTAGATAGCAATAAATAATAACTGATAAGTAATTTACATTGTACAAAGTAGAGGTGTGACCCAGATACAAGATACGAAGAATGTTCATAAGAATTTTAAATAAGGAATTACATTGGAATGTAAACATTCAAATTACCAGCATTTCCAATATAGTTGTGTAGTACAAACAGTAATACATGTACACTCTGTAAAGTGAAGAGAGATATATCTTCCTCAGTTAAACTTACTGGAACATTTCAGCGCCATTTACCATTGTGTGTAATAATGATACTTTTACCAGGGTTAGGACTTACGAGGAATTATCTGTGTAAAGTTTAATGTAATAAATTGTACTGTTGTCTGACAAGTATTTAGACCACAAGGTTGTTTGAGAAAATCTTCACCTTGTAACGTAGCCATTTCAATATTCTGGTTTGAACAACAATTGAACCGTGCAACCCATGCTGTACATATTATATCATCAGTAGATCGTTAATAATTTCATCAATAAAAACTGAGAAAAGTTCTACACTCTGCAAACTTGAAGCTAACATCACATTTAAAATTCAATTAGCAGAACTAGGGTCCGTATATTACCGTGTATCCGTGTAATATACGGACCTTGGCATCAATAACTTGCCGGGTACATTACTGATTTAAACTAATGGGATACGTAGAGACAGCTTTCTTTGTATTAGAGACAGGTGTCATTAAACTTCATAAAAGATGGAGAAATCATTGTGGAAATAGCTCAGAAGTAGAACAGGCTATGAAAAGGAATCAGCTCATGTACGAACACGCAACACTGAGTTTGCACTATAAAATTGATAAAATTTGATAATGTCTACAAAACGTCAATTTTTTTTACAATAATAAATGATCACACGCTTTTTTGCTGAACCTTGACTAAGGTATTGAACGTACATACCACATGATTATAAAGGTAGCTGTCAAAAAACCAGCTATTGTAAACCCGTACAAAATAGACGATTTTGTACTCGGATACAATTGCGAAATTTCAACAATCTTTGCCAAAATATTTAACCAAATACTTAATGAAACGGTCCAATGAACTTTTTACCCGCTCCAAGGTCAGGGTATAGGCTTACATTGATATGTAAAAACATTTTGAGAATTGAAGGTCTTCTTAGTATACATGTATTTATACCTTTCTTGGTATACCAGGGCTGTCTGCGAGATATTACTTAATATTCAGAGTTAACAAATGGTAAACAATATACATGATAGGCCAACGCTTTTGGTGAAAGGCGAGTGAAATTACGACAAGCATTGGAACGTGGTTTGAAGTGAAATTACCACAAACGTCGGACCGTGGTTTGGTGGGTTGGGTATTTTGTCGTCCTCCTGCCACCAGAACAAAGGTATTTACAATGGCCCTTTATATTATAGTGTTTGCAAATTTTTTAATTCCAACCTGGTGCGCAAACCTTTGTTTGATATCTAGGGATGTGTACTCTTAGTCTTATCGTTAAGAAAACTTGTCTGTCGGAATTTTGAGTCGTGTTTTTTCATCGTAGAAGATAGATCTAGATCCATGCCAATTTTCACGATGCAGCAAGGAAACAGAAGGGGCCAATGAATGTTTTACCAATGTTGCAATCAAAACAAAACGTAGTACCAAATCCCAAATAAACAAGAGGCACAAAAGGGCCAGTATCGCTCTACTGGACTGACTGGACAGTTCTGAGCAAGTTTTGTGAAAAATTTTTGCAGTGTTATCAAGGAAAACGGCTAACATAGGTCACTGTGACTTTGACCTTGATTCACTGATCCCCAAAACAGCAGGGATCATCTACTTACCAATCATCCTATTCATCCTTTCAAGTTGTTGATATACTGTGACTTTGACCCATTGACCTCAAACACAATTGTTGCAACCATCTCAGTAAGTTTCAAGGAAGTGACATGAAAATTGTGACCTGTAGAAAGCTAAAGGTCACTGTGACCCTGACCAAAAACTACTCTGTTATGATGTTTGAAAACTTTCTCAACATACTGAGCGGAAAAGATTTTCAAAGTTCGGGTCACTGTGACCTTAACATTGACCCACTGACCCAAAAAAACAATAGGATCATCTACAGGTTGCATGCAATCTTCTGAGCAAGTTTCATGAAAGTCAAAATTAATGTAGTGTTATCAAGGAAAAGTTTACGGACAGACGGGCGACGGACACACCACCATGGCATAAGCTTTAGTGTTTTAGGTTAATTATTTCAATCTTACAGAAAACCACAATGTGGTTTACGAATGCGTCAGCGGAAAACCGAAATGTTCTTAAAATAGATCAATACGTTCTAAAATAGACATGTTCTAATTTATGAACTAGGTCATCCAAATGGTTTTCCGAAAATACAACACTACAACGCACGGGCGGTGCTGTCGTTACGCACAATAAATAATTACGCTCGGGTCGAACATTTGAATGCATATAAAGGATGTATACAGTATCTATCGAATGTGTTCAAATCATGCCTGGGCCCGCCCGGGTTGTCACTTGTTTTGCACAGAGTTATATAGCCTGCCTGAAACCGTAAGTCACAGAGCTTAAATATGCGGTGTGTAGCATTGTATATTGGATCTGTACCGATGCACATTGGGTCTAAATTGACCCCGCCCTTGTGGTTACATATTGGAAACTTAAAATAATCCACCTTCACTAAAAAATCGGAAGACACAATCATAGCTTAGAGATTTGGCATGCAGCATTGTCTGGTTGACCTTTACCAAAAATGTTCAAATAATCACCCCAAGGTCAAAATTGACACCGCCTTGAGGTCATTTAATTTACATTAGTTTTTATATAAGAAAAACTTAAAAATTCTTCTCTGAAACCACAGAGAGCAGCGCTTAGATATCTAGCATGTAGACCTCTACCACGATTGTTTAAATCATGATCCCTATACATTGTATAGATACAATCTATACATAGTTGTAGCATTGCGTAGGTGTCTTGTACCAAGATTGCTTAAATCCTACCACTTCAATGTCTTGGGTAAAAGTTGGCCACGGCCTTGGGTCACTTAACTTACTGACCTATTTTCTTGTTTTTAGCTGTACTCAGGTGAAGCTTTCAGTTTATGGTCTTTCTACGTCGTCGGTTCACTTTTTTCAGATGACTTCTTCTCATAAACCTCTTCAGTGAATATCACTAAACTTTGCCAAAAGCATCCTTTCAATTTGTCCATATGGTTTCGTTTGACTGAACAACAAAGCAACTAGAGCATAAAATATAAAATGAATCTTTGAAAAGCTTCTTCGAGGCTTCAAAACCACATGGCGAAAAGCTTCGATCTTTGATGTCAGACATTGTCTAGTGGACATATACCAAGTTTGTTCAAATCTTGCCCCGATGGTCAATATTGACCAGAACCGGGGGTCATTTGTTTTACATAGACTTATATAGGAAAACCTTAAAAATATTCTCCAAAACCAGAAGGTCTAGAGCTTAGATGTTATGTGTGTAACATTGTCTAATGGACCTCTACAAAGTTTTTTTAATCATGTCCTCGAAGACTTGTTTTAAACATACTTAAATAAAAAACTTTAAAATATTCTCCGATACCACAAGGTATAGAGAGCTTAGACATTGGGCATGTGGCATTGCCTAGTGGACATCTACCAAGATTGTTCAAATTATTACCCCTAGGTCAAATTTGACCCTGCCCGGATAAAGGCTTATATAGGAAAAAAAACTTCAAATCTTCATCTCCGAGACGACAAGGCCTAGAGCTTACTAGATATTTAGTTTGTAGCATTGCCTCTCGCAGATCTACCAAAATTGTTCACTAGATTTTATACAGGCTATTATAGGAAAAACTTTAAAACCCGCCTTCCTTGAAACCACAAGGCCTAGACCTTAGAAATTTGGCATGTAGCGCTGCCATTTGGACCTCTACCAATAGTGTTCAAACGATAACACCTCGGTCAAAATCTACCCTGCCAATAGAAGGCCCAGAGCTTAGATATTTGGAATGTAGCATTGTCTAGTTGACCTTTATGAGTAGTTTTTAAAGTAATGACCCCGGGTTAAAATTGACCCTTCCTGTAAATCGTTGTTGACCTTGTATCATAGTCAATGGTATCCATGTGAGCGGTACAGGACCATCGTGTCCCTCTTGTTTTGAAGTGCAACGATACTCAGGTGAGGTCAAAAATAATTTTAAAATATTATTTGTGACCCTCTGTCGACTTTCAAATAGTTTTCTCCAATGATTTAGCGGGCTTACCACAAGTGAGGAAGATGTACATGCATTAAATGCTGCCAAAGAAATGGCAGGGATGGGGGGAGGGGAGGGAATTCAACATCAGGCAAGGATACGATAAGCATCTTTAATGTAAGTAATGTTTACATATTTACAATATACAAGAGATGTTTATGATTATGCACATGAAGTCCACTTGGTGGGTCAATAGACCGGGTACCAGCTGTCTTCAGAATGGTCAATGACTAGAGATTCAGGTGTGTACAGCAAGGAAGCCCGGTTATTTATTGCGTGACGCTTTGGCGAGGAACTGGTTTTCTTTTAACATGTAAAAGCATTATTTACGCAATTTTGTAACGTTCATTTCGCTGTACACTGAACTTTGTTTTTGTGCTGCCATATAAAATGAACATTCAATGTGGTTGTTCCTCGTTCGCAAAGTGAGATTACACGTGAGTTCTACTCAAGGCGGTGTCAGCGGGTTGTAAGTATATGAGTTTGCACTTGTAAAAACCTGGCCAGGTCCATATTGTTCCTTTCCTATCGTGTGCTGTGACATCACAGGCATACAACTGCTTAGGTTTGTTAAGACAAGGCAGTCATCTGGCAGAGTGACAGGAGTATCTGTGACCTCTTCCTCGTAGATAGTCTGTAAAATACCCATATGTAAATACAAATTGTTGTAAAATATCTAGGTATGCGAGTACAAATAATTTTAAAATACCCGTATGTTAGTACAAATAATCTGTAAAATACCCTTATGTTAGTACAAAGTGTTGTAAGATATCCGTATACAAGTATAAGTTATCCGTAAAATACCCGTATATAAGTACAATGAAAGCATAAATTTAAGTGGCACAACGTACTGCAAAAACAATTTGAACGTAAACTGTATGTTAGCAATCAAGTGTTTGACATTAATAAGCGGATATGTGAGAGACACCATATTTGATAGAAAGCAATAGCTTACCAGTTCTATGAATTCGCCGCTGTTACTGTTACTGTCGCTGGATGCTTCGGAGCCTAAAACACACAAAAAGACATAACGATCACAATAAATTTGTTTATTTGTGAATAGGCCATTTTCAAATGAAATAAATCAGAAAAGGAATATATGCTTTTAAAAGCCCACTCGGGTTTTCGGTTATTCTGAATCCTATCTTACTTTTGGCGGGTTATTGTCACCGTCCTTATGTAGAAGCTTCCCATAACAACTAACATACTACCATAACAGCTGGACAAAAGATAAAAGCGGTTATGTTTCATTTGATTTATGAGACTAAACGGTTCAGCCATTAAAGGATCGACCAGAAGCTGTTAATAATTCAATACTGAAATTGATTAACGTACCGTCTGGCGTTTCTGGAAACGACAAACAACTAAAGTTGTCCCTATTACCAGAAGTCCGAGTTGATTCGTTTATCTTGGTGACCCCTTTATCAGAGACTTGTGACAGAAATGAAGTTGAAATGGTCTGTTGTGAAGACAGGCCAGTCGGTAATGTGAAAGTCGCATTCGGTCCAGGATGAGTTGAGTAACTTGTCGAACTTCTGGCAGTTGTTGACTGTGATTGGAAGTTTTTTCGGATGGATAGGTTGAATGGTTGTAATGTGGGCGTGAGGGGTGTTTGCTGTTTTAACTGTTCAACCTTGAAACCGGAACTATGTCGAGGAAGCAGGTGGTTTTTCCCAAATTCTAAAAATGTAAAACAAAATAAATGTACATATATGTAAATCTAAAGTGATTTAGTTACAGTTTTCAGTGGGCTTATTCGTCGTGATCCTTTATACAACCAATTAAGTAGCATAACTCACAGTACAGAGAAACCATTACATGTACTTCTAAATGTTGCCTAACAATACTGGGAAGTTTAAAATTGTGTTTTGATCGACTAGTACGGATATATGGGACACAATTAAGGTCAGGGACCATGACTCAATCAAACTTTACTCCTAATTGAACACAATCAACAACTATAATTAACGTTGACTGTAAAGATGCGTGACTATCCGAGGTAATCCAAATACGTTGATGGTGAGTCTCTTCCTTAATACAACTACACGTTTACGGCTGCGTATCCTCGATTACTGTTTCTAAAAAGCATTAAATTTGGATATGAACGCGCTATTTTAAAAACTTATCTAAAATACAGACGGACGAGTGAAGACGCGTTTTCCATGCTCAGTCTCTTGTACAGCACTCGTCATTTACAAACTTGATATATATCTTCCTTCTTAGAACTTGATCATAATTTGAGCCTTAAGTCCTTCGGGGACAGGTGGAGCCCCTTAAAACAAAACATTCTTTGGAAATGGGGGAACCCTAAAAAGAGGCCACTTCTTATCACAGTTGCAGACTCCCCAAGAAGTTTCAAACTCGCCGAGAGTGAAAATGCGGAAGTGAAATAACTGTAACAAATTCTGAATTCCAAGAAAACCGAAACTGTGAGCTGAAGTGATTCTACTTCTAGGAATTGAATATATAATATGTGTACGGTAAAAATATCAAACTCGTATCCCCTTATTCATCTTGTATGCTTTTCGGAAAATGAGAATGTTGATTTTCGGTAAGTAATGTTTTATTTTAAATAACACATTTACTAATATATATTATTAGTCTATTTTAAACTACAGATGTTCCTTGCAGCATAACACGCCTGACTAGGCTTCAGTTTTTTACGCGGACTTGTGAAACTAACTTCGCAGAAAGTAAAACCCCAGACTACTCATGCATCATTTACGCAACTTGCTTCATACAGAAATAAGCTACACGCTGACTGACACACGAAGATGTTTCACTTTTTAGTTATGTTGATAAATAAACTTTTATCATTTGCCTCATCACTATATCCCTGATGTTTATTGTACATTATCAAATAGCTGTCTACAAATTTAAATACAATCAGCAACTGTCTGGCAATAACACGACGGATTTAGCCTATATACCTCTCCTCGGCTTCTTTTTTGTTTGTATACGTGCTTATTAGGTCCACCACCCTCGGGCGAGGTATATATATGGTACGACGCGACCAAGTCTGGTCCATTTTATGATTTGATATTTTATAGTAGAAAGAACAAGACCACTGGACACTGATCTCGGTTCTATTTAGATAATATCGACCCATTGCCTGGTGAGAGACGAACGTACAGACATACAGCACATGGACCAATTACAGGTGCTTGGCGGGCACAAAATATACTTAGTGTTGACGAGAGGTAGATAGACAGCATATATGTAGACCAAGTGCTTGGAGGACACGGCTGCAAAGCACATCATGAGACCAAGAGCTGGCGGAAACAAAGACAGACAGACAACACATAGACTGACAGACACTGCATTATTAAACATTCAAACCATGCAAAAACATGCTACTGCACGAAACGGAACATTCACATACGTATCATGAATTCACAAAAACAGCAAAAGAAATGAAACACCTGCCATCACAGCCTTGTTCTTTTAATCTGGAACGCTGAAAAAAGTTTCTTGCCTACTGGATGTGTGATCATTATCACGTTTTACAGATGGGATATACCGATAGTGGATTAAATTCTAAATTTTCTCGTCTAGCTGAAAGCCCTAACGTTCTGCCATCCGAGTTCCGCACTTCGTGGAATATGTAAGTGATCGGATGATCTAGCCCTACGCCATAAATAAATAATCAGCACAACGTTCCGAGAGTCTATTATATACAGACTCAAACACATACTAGCTGATTTTGCCAACAAACTTCTAAATATGCTCATTAAATATTTAATACCAATAATAAATCGCTATTTATCGAGAAGACAATATACATGTATTTAGTTTATATACTACTTTATTTTAGCTCGATTGTGAAGAAAGCTTGCAGCTTATTGAGTCACTCTCGAGTCCGCTTCCTGGAAAAACCAGTACTGATGGCATATGAGGAGGTAGGATTGTAACACCGGTGATGCTCGAACCCTCAACCTCCGGGATGAGCGGCCGACATATTTTGCTGTATGTAAGAGGGACCTGTTGTAAAATCAGCATACTAGATATAGAGCATCACAATATTGGAACTGTACATGCTTATGTACCGTCAAAATTAACGAAAGTCGTAAAGGAATCAACCATAAAAAACCACCATCCCGACAAAAAAATGAATCTCCTATAAACACCATATTTTGTTGTTTATTTTCATTAATGAAAACTGAATTAGAACAAATATTGGTCACTCTCAGTGGTAATACATGTATAGATATTACACAATTATGTTTATATACACTGTACATGTAGATTTTACAATTACTACAAAAACAATGTTTAACTAAAACAGCAACAACAAAAATGCTAGAAACAACAACAATAACGATTTATGTCAAACTTTTACCGCAGGCTTGCACGACTAGATAGTTAGACTTATACCCCGATGGTTTAGTAGCAGGTGTGCACGACTGACTTATACCCCGATGGTCCAGTAGCCAGGCGTGCACGTTAGACTAATACCCCGATGGTCCAGTAGCCAGGTGTGCATGACTAGAAAGATTTATACCCCAGTGATTAAGTGCATGACTAGATAGTCCAGATAGTCAAAATTCCACCTGGTGGTCCAGTAGCCAAGCGTGCACAACTTTTACACCGATGGTCAAGTAGCGGTTGTGTACGGCTAGATAGTCAAACTGCCACCCCGGTGATCCACGATTTGACAGTCAAACGTCTAACACGATGATCCAAATGCAAGGTATGGGTAAGAATTTTTTCAGCAGAAATCTATAGCAGTTATACAATTTATTTTTTTTCGTAACTCTAAGTAAACACAAACTAAAACTACTTCTTCCGGTACTTTCCGGTGCCCTCATACATTTCTAAGCATGTTTGTGCGGTATTTCTAAGCATGTTTGTGCGGTATTTCTAAACTTGTTTGTGGTGTGTTTACTCTTGTTTAAGTGGTAGATGGAGTTATAAATATTTTCTCACTTTCAAGCAAATGTAACTTACGGTATAAATAGCCCCCATATTCTGAGCGATTTTATATATTTCTACATTTACTATTGCACGGTAGCTTTTCAACCAAGCATCTCTGGTGCCAACCACAGTTCAACTTTGATTTCCCCGCCCATATACGTACACTTATGAATATTTACTTTGCTACATCTATTTTCTATGTCACACACATGCATACCAGCGTTCCGGGTTGAACCTTGCAAAGCATAACTAAACTAGATGGGTGTTCAGTAGACCACTTGTGTCGCCCTCTTACACTTTGTCAGAATAACCAATAATTTTATGACAAAATCTAAGTATAAAAAGGGGCATAACTCTGTCAAATATGACCTTGACCTTTAAAATTTGGCGGCATCATGACTCTTTTGTCATAAGAAATACAATTGTAAAGTTTGATGAAGAAATCTTAAGAAATGGCAAAGTTATAGCCAACATTAAGTTTTTGTGACGGACGGACGGACGGACAGACGGACAAAGCGATCCCTATGTATCGCCTTTTCTCCGAAAGGGTGACACAACAATACGTTGAACATAATCTAACTGTGTCATGCAAAAACATGCATTTCTGAGCACACTTACCGAAGAGGTGTTTGCTGGGCTTACGGTCAGAGTCTGTAAAGGTATGGTGTCGGCTTTATTTTGAATTTCGACTATATAAACGACTGACTAAAGTAATTTGGTGTATTTCACCATCACCTTGAATGTTCAAATTTGAAACCACAATTAATTATTATTTTATGACTTTCTGTATACAAGGTTGGTGACCTTTGCTATATTGGGGTCATATAATGGACGTGTGTAATAGTGTACTTGCACTAGGTGAACAGCTCGGTATTATCTGACTTCAATATAACAATGGCACAGAATAGTGACGTTAGCATGATGCATAATTACCATACAGAGACCAGTAAGTAGGTACAACCAGGACGAAGCATATATACTAAACAAAACTTTCAACGCAACACATGCCTTTCTCCCCCCCCCCCCCTCTTTACACACTTATCAACCCTTCCAATATCTGTCATCTTAACTTAAGCTGCCGATGCACGAAATCTATCATGTCTTGCATTTATGAAGACATTGGGTAGATACATGAATTTCAAAATGATTGAATCGAGTGAGCATCAAGGCACTAACCTATGTTTTAAACAGCCCTATCTACCACTCGGTCCGTTTGAAACTCGTGTAACATACTGTGACTACCTACCCAACGCCTTATAACTTCAAAATATTATAGCTCGTGCATCAATAGCTAAAGATAAGTTGATAGTTATTGGAAGGGTTCATAGATATAAATAAAGAAGGAAAAGAACAGCTGTTGCCTTAGAAGTTTTGTTTGAGAGAGAGAGAGAGATTTATTTACCTAATTTTAATCGGGATAGGTCAAGTTTTTGTTAGCAGACATTTTATTGAACACTATTATTTAATTTACAAGCATGTTTATGCAAAGAAAAGAATGTAGAGTGAAAAAGAAATTTTAGCACATTTATAATTCTTATGCTGTATAATTGTCTGTTTTATGTTACTTACCGACTTTGTAGAAACCAGGAATAATTTTATCAAAGTTTGGAATGTTTATTTTTGATGGCAAGTCGGTTTCTTCTGATTTTATTTCAGTTTTTGCAAAAGCAGACGGCAATGTGATGCGATCGTCTTGTGACCAGTCCATGCTCGGGTCCTCCTGAAATAGGCAGTCTTATGTTAAGCCGCGTGCATGAAACAGTCAATGATAACGAGTGAGTTGAATATTTTTTCAGTAAGTCAATTAGAAAATGCTGAATATAATAACTGCCTCTTATACACTATATGAGGGTTATGTCTGAAGTACAATCTCAACAGAAATCAGTACAAATTTAATGGAAGTCATGGCAACGATAGGTCAGCTCACAAAAAAGCAAAACTGCTTGAATGCATCATGGTTATATTATTTGCCAAAGCAATTTATTGACTTGTTAATATTAATTTAATTAATACAATAAAACAAGCCCTGTATGTAAATTTGGTAAGCATTCATATATAGATAAATGTAAAAAAAACAACAACATGTGTTTCGCGATTTTTTCACGCACCTGTACATCTGTTTGGTAGCCTTCGCTCTCACTCTCTGTCTTCATGTCATCTTCTAACATCACTGTTCTGTTACAATCAGACATTTCTCCTACAGGCAGACTGAGACTTGCATCAGTATCTGTAACATGAATGGATCATAAAACCTACAGTACAAAAGGACAATAAGGCATAACAATTATATGTGCTATTCGTCGTATTTGGGTGAAAATTGGAAATTTGTCTCCAAATTAAATTGAACGATCAAGTGGGGTCATAAAACAAGTCCGTTTGAAGTTACTTAGTAAAACAAATATACGTTTGATAGAACGACATTTCGCTCTATTGATTTATTTCATCAAGTACCCATCATCTATAATAAATTTATTAATACGTGAAAATAATTCTGGTCGTCTCATGCTATACCCTAAATCTTTACCTCTGGGAGCACACTGATGTTTTGGTGGAACACGTTGAGTCACTGGCTCCGACTTCCTCCGCCTTGCGGCTCGTGGTTTATCTGACTTTTTGCGGGTGTCCAGCATCCTGTATACTCTAAAGGCGTTCTGACCCTTGCTAACTGACATTCCTTTTACTTCTTCAACGTCCTTTAGGGAATTGAGGGCGCAACGAAAGTTAGCCTTCCAACGCTTCGGGTCACCATCATGATGTCGACCTTAAAAAGTAGGCTTTCCATATCATAGCACCTTCATTTCTAGCATTATGTGCATATATGAAGCACAAAAAACCCATTGGAAATAAGCTTTTATCTTTCATGGACAATGCTAGGTTAATACACGCTGCTATATGACAAATATGTTACATTTCTATATGTCAATTCCTGAATTAGTCTTATTCTAAGTTACCATATGTTTTCTATGATATGTTAAATGTCAGTCCTACAAACTGTGATAGGACATGGGGTAACAGCCTGTGATATTTTAATCTTCAATGATCGTAATATTAATAAGCTATGTGTGATCAAACAAACCTACTTTTTACCTAGTCTTTATTTGACTCTGTTTAAAGGAATTTGTGTAACTATGCAACTGGTATTTGTAACTTATTATTACATGAATAAACACCAATCAATCAATCAATCGATCAATCAATCAGGTACATTTGTATTTACATTTGTGCCATGAATATGCATGTGTTCAAAGCTTGTCTAATCTTTATATGTCATAGGTATATACACGTACACGTATAAGTACATTGCTTGCGTCGTTAAAGATTTAAACATGCTATTGATCATAACTCAAAACCTTTTAATCTTACCTGAATGCTGAGCCCACTTTTCGAACAGAACTGAATCCTTCAAACTCCAGCCATGCCTAGAACCATGGCACCACTTGATTCGGAATACCTTCTGGTCTTTCTGCACCCATTCTAACCCTGGAATTTCTTTTCCGTTGAGTTTGTCTAGAAGCCAGTCTCTCATTGGCTGACGCTCAACTGGCCGTACAAGACGCTGTTTTGTTTTTCCTGACATTGTCTGCTGTATACTCTGAAAATAAAATACACATTTTGTAAGTCCATACACCAATGCAATACGTGCGGCCGAAAATATAATTCCCAGTTCAACTCATAGGAAAACCTGTAGTGTTCATAATTGAGATTTACGCCCTTTGTCCAGCACTACACATGCACTACTAGGAGAATCAACGACGGGCAGCACAGGAATTAAACTATACCACATTTAAGGTTGTGCCGCTTTTTTCTTTAAAGATTTCCGCCATTCAAAAATACACCATCGAATTTTGCATAAGTGTACGTAAACAGGTGACCCCTGAGTGGGGTCAGTACGGACGACCCGAGTGATCTAGAGGTCCATTTGAAAATGCTATACACCAAATATCTTTGGTTTTTCCTATAAATACCGCGAGTGGGACCAATTTAGACCACCAGACAATGCCCGTACCGCATATTAAATATCAGGGCGTTACAGTAAATTCCACAAATATTATCTTCTTTTTTCGTCTTTTGATTTCCATGCCAACAAAGCTCCACTTAGAACGGACTTTTTATAACACGCTTGTTGGGACCATGCAAGAAACATTCATACCATGTTTCATCACTTTTCGTCAAGTGGTTTATGGATGTTGTTTGAAGGAAATGATAAACGAAGGAATGACGAATGGTCACAATAACCTACCCTGAACATGTTTGCTCAAGATAAACGAGCTAAAAAATTCAGAAAAACAAACATTCCTCCAATTACTTGACCTCTGATTTCACAATCAATAGCACTTTACACAAGTTTGTTAATATCTAAATCTGCATTTTATGACGAACGGACGGACGGATGAAGAATGACGTCTACTTATATCATATACGGTACGCCTTTGACGGGAAATAAACATTTTATACATCTACTTTGAATTCCCTTTAATTGCTTGCCAGTGCAAAAACAGACATTTCATGTACATGTGCATATCCACTTTTAACGCTATTTGCATAAAGAAAAATATAAAGGTATCCAAACACATTTCGAAAAAGTTAAAATAAAAAAGGCTTTTATCTTTGGCAATCGCAATCCAAACATTGCCTGATAATATAAGTCACGGTTGCAGTGGTTTGTGTGCTGTCCTCTCAAACATTTTCAGAAAATATTGACAAAGGCGGTTTCACATCTTACGTGTCCGTATAATCGCTTGCAACTGAAACTAACCTGTTCTACAGAGTCAGACCATAAAGATATGCATGAAATCTTATAAAAACATTTGCACTCTTATTTTGAATATCTCATGCAAACAATCAATCGTTAATTATCCGTTAAAATGGCTCCAACGCTAAAGTAGTGACATTCGAAAACCACATGTTTGATCTCACATTTTGCTTTGCACATACTGATTCCGAATGCCATTCTCTGCGAAACAGAATACCAGTAGTTCAATAAATAGTTTATACACTAGAAGTACAACTTTACCGACCTTCATGAAATATATACCTAATAAACTAGTGTGTTTACAATGCACTGGTAATTGTGACATTGACCTTAAATTCATTGATCGTAAACCAGGGTCTGACCTTCTGAATCAAAATGTACAGCATATTCATTCATTTATTTAATCATAAATTATGATTAAATAAATAAATCTGCTGATTACGAGTAATGTTTTACATCTTTGAACCATAGACCCTTGCATAC
>JAUMHA010055988.1:0-12495 GCA_032359765.1 Saxidomus gigantea
TCTCCCCCATAACCAGTCTCACATGAACACGTGTAGCTATTTACGCCATCTGTACAGGTTCCACCATTTTGACATGGAATTGAGCTGCACTCATTGATACCTGATACAAAATATATAATATATATCACTGTACACTTCATACGGAAATGTTAAACTCATTATCGCACAGGTCGTCCCTTTCATTTTACTGTACTTAAAGTGTTTTGAAGTCTGCAGATGTAGGGGGTTTCCCTTTAAGATGTTTAGGCACTTTGAAGTTAATTATCATATTGTATGTCATCGACCATTTCAAATGTTCTACATGAAAGAATTCGCACTGAAAGTATTTAAAAGGCATTCTTTCTTTCTATAGTGTACTTACTTGTTTCGCAGATGGATACTACGTTACTTATCATACATAGACACGCGTACTCATTCACGCCATCTTCACACGTTGCGCCATTTTCACACGGATTTGGGCTACAGTCATCGATATCTGATAAAAAATGTACAAAATAACTAACGGAAAACTTCAGGGTGGGGGGTATGCCTTATCTCCTTTCTCTGCCCTCAATTTTCCCTTCGTTTTCTGTAGTGATTTTCACTTTTCACCTGCTATTCACCTGCATTTCAAATATGACTTTCTCGTGGTTCCCTTTGTGCGCTTTTTGTCATGAGATAGATTTTTCCCATGGTACTCTACGAAACTATTTCACATTTTACTTCGCTATTACTAGACTATTACTGAGCTACTATGTCACTGTATATTCAGGACACGCAAGTTTATGCCCTTTGAATTTCCGTTTACTAACGTTCCTACTTTCGGACTTTGTCACAATTTAGCAGAGACGTTCACGGTACTAATGGAAAACCTTTGAAATTTGAGAAGGCAGTTGTTGTCGAAAGATGATGGGTAATGATGAGAAATGAAATGAAGTGGAGAGTCCAGCTTCCGGCGGGGATCGAGCCCTTCCACTCTTACGTCTAGGGCACTAACCACCGAGCTACATGTATAGAGGCCATTCTGTTCTTATAACACCTGTCAGTGACTGAAAATCAAGTTTCTTGTATCTTGTATAATAAAGTTTCTTGTATTTTTCCGTATTTTCCCTCAAACGTTCACTCAAAAACAGTCACACATACATACGTGTACTGATTTAGGCTGTCTATACAGAATGCACCATTTCCACATTGATATAGGTTGCAGTCATCGCTATCTGATACAAAATTAACGAAATGTCTATGTTGAAACATCATAAGAAAGTGTTCTCGTCGCACATTCATAACCTTTCATTCATTGTAAGAAAGTGTTTTTAAATGTTTAAGTTATTTTATCTATAGTCTTCCTCCAATTGTGAAATGTTTTACAGAAAAGCAATCGCCTTGAAAGTTTGTAAACGGCATTTTATTATCTGCATTTAACAGACTTGTTCCGCTGCTTGATCTACTTTAACCAATAATCTTCTAAAACATGTATTTCTCCGAGTTTTAATATCCCATTAACGTATATAAATAACATAATATCATTTTCTCATGTTCTGTTGCTGTAGTCATTTATATCAGATAAACAATACAGTGTTAGAAATAAAAGTATGCACATTTGTAACCGTGCGATATGAAAAAGAAACATCACTGTTAACTTATTAATTCGTTACTTAAAATTGTATTTACAAATTTTTTTCGGATTTCATCGGTATCTGATACAAGATGAACGAAATGGTTCTGTTTAGACATGATAAGAAATGTTGTCCTAGTCGCACATACATTACCTTTCATTTATTATAAGAAGTGTTTTAAAAGGTTACGTTATTATTCACTGTCACATGGAGCTGTGCTGCAGTCATCGGTATCTGATACAAAATGTACAAAGGTTCTGTTTAAACGTGATAAGAAAGCATTGTTCTTGTCGCACACACATGACCTTTCTTTGATTTAAATAAAAGTGTTTTACATTTCATGTAAAGTGTTTTAGTTATTATACCTATCGCGTGCTTTCCTCTTTTGCGAAATGTTTTACAGAAAAGACATCGCCGAGACAATTGAGAGGTTCCCGACATGGTTTCAATCTACGTATCTGTTCTTGAAGTTTGTATGCATAGCAAAGTTCATGCCCCAAACTTGCCGAATGTAGAAAAATTACGTTATTAAATTTAACTTTTCACGAAGCTATTTATCAAACATTTGCGTTAAAAGGAACTTTCGTTGTGTTATACCATGTGTGACAGTATAGAAGTTAATATTACAAAGCTATAAAAAGCCGCATTCCGCCTTTAAACTGTTTCAGAAATCATTGTTTATCAATTGATTTTAAGTAGTATTACCCTTTAACTCACCGTCATTAGTTTGATAAAATCATACATCCTTCATTTACATGCCTCGGAAAATGAGTAAATGCCAGTTATAACCAAAGAATATATTACTGTACACTTCATACAAACATTTTAACATCATTGACGCAAAGATGTTCCCTTTCATTTACTGTGCCTTTATTGTTTTTTCTATTTTATATTAAAAAGTCTATCGTTTGTCGTTGACCATTTTCGAAATGGATGAATGAAATGACCGTACAATCTTTTAATTGAATTATTTTGTCTGAAATTGGCCTACTTGTTTCGCATTATCTCCTTCGTAACCGGCCTCACATACACACTTGTATGTATATACGCCATCTGTACAGGTTCCACCATTTTGACAAGGATTTGAGCTGCACTCATTACTTGTAGTATCAATAGATGCACTCAATAGACATTCTTTTGATTGATGTTTTCCTACCTGTTTCGCAATTGTCTCCTTCGTAACCGGCCTCACATGCACACGTGTACCCATCTACGCCATCTGTACAGGTTCCACCATTTTGACAAGGATTTGAGCTACACTCATTGGAATCTGATAACAAAATGTATAAAAAATCTAACTGTTAATTTCATACACAATGTTTAATTTAATTTGTACAGATGTTGGGATTCATTTATTGTATTTAAGATAGTGGATGTGTAATGAGTACTTCCTGTTTAATGACCATTTGGAATACTTTGAATGTTATAGTTGACCTATTTTGTACTGTGGCGCAGTGGTTAGAGCGTCTGCTTTGAGATCAATAGGTCCTGAGTTCAATCAACGAAGGAGCCAAATTGTTTTTTCGTTATTTTCACTGTTTTAGATATAATATTGAATAACATGAAAAATTATGGCATTTTAGAATATTTGAGAACTGTATCTTAATTTTCCTTGATTTTATCAAACTGTACAGTTACTTGAAAAAATAAAAATGATAGAGGATAAGTGTTGGTTTTGTTGTAAGATCAGATGTAGTATATACGCCATCTGTACAGGTTCCACCATTTTGACAACGATTTGAGCTGCACTCGTTAGTATCAATAGAAGCACTTAATAGACATTCTTTTGACTGATGTTTTCCTACCTGTTTCGCAATTGTCTCCTTCGTAGCCGGCCTCACATGCACACATGTACCCATCTACGGCATCTGTACAGGTTCCACCATTTTGACAAGGATTTGAGCTGCACTCATTTGAATCTGATAACAAAATGTATAAAATATCTAAATGTAAATTTCATACACAATGTTGAATTTAATTTGCACAGATGTTGGAATTCATTTATTGTATTTAAGATAGTGGATGTGTAATGAGTACTTCCTGTTTAATGACCATTTGGAATACTTTAAATTTTATAATTGTACCTATTTTGTACTGTGGCGCAGTGGTTAGAGCGTTCGCTTTGAGATCAAGAGGTCCTGAGTTCAATCCCCGAAGGAGCTAAAAAATGTTTTTCGTTTTTTTTCCGTTACTTTATTCTGTTTAAGCTATCAAATTGAATAACATGAAAAATTAAGGCATTTTGGAATATTTGAGAACTGTATCTTAATTTTCCTTGATTTTATCAAACTGTACAGTTCCTTGAAAAAAAATAAAAATAGAATATACCGAAATGTGAACCTCATTGTTCATTGCTTAAAGTGTTTTGAAGTTTGCAGATGTAGGGGGTTTCCCTTTAAGATGTTTAGGCACTTTGAAGTTAATTATCATATTGTATGTCATCGACCATTTCAAATGTTCTACATGAAAGAATTCGCACTGAAAGTATTTAAAAGGCATTCTTTCTTTCTATAGTGTACTTACTTGTTTCGCAGATGGATACTACGTTACTTATCATACATAGACACGCGTACTCATTCACGCCATCTTCACACGTTGCGCCATTTTCACACGGATTTGGGCTACAGTCATCGATATCTGATAAAAAATGTACAAAATAACTAACGGAAAACTTCAGGGTGGGGGGTATGCCTTATCTCCTTTCTCTGCCCTCAATTTTCCCTTCGTTTTCTGTAGTGATTTTCACTTTTCACCTGCTATTCACCTGCATTTCAAATATGACTTTCTCGTGGTTCCCTTTGTGCGCTTTTTGTCATGAGATAGATTTTTCCCATGGTACTCTACGAAACTATTTCACATTTTACTTCGCTATTACTAGACTATTACTGAGCTACTATGTCACTGTATATTCAGGACACGCAAGTTTATGCCCTTTGAATTTCCGTTTACTAACGTTCCTACTTTCGGACTTTGTCACAATTTAGCAGAGACGTTCACGGTACTAATGGAAAACCTTTGAAATTTGAGAAGGCAGTTGTTGTCGAAAGATGATGGGTAATGATGAGAAATGAAATGAAGTGGAGAGTCCAGCTTCCGGCGGGGATCGAGCCCTTCCACTCTTACGTCTAGGGCACTAACCACCGAGCTACATGTATAGAGGCCATTCTGTTCTTATAACACCTGTCAGTGACTGAAAATCAAGTTTCTTGTATCTTGTATAATAAAGTTTCTTGTATTTTTCCGTATTTTCCCTCAAACGTTCACTCAAAAACAGTCACACATACATACGTGTACTGATTTAGGCTGTCTATACAGAATGCACCATTTCCACATTGATATAGGTTGCAGTCATCGCTATCTGATACAAAATTAACGAAATGTCTATGTTGAAACATCATAAGAAAGTGTTCTCGTCGCACATTCATAACCTTTCATTCATTGTAAGAAAGTGTTTTTAAATGTTTAAGTTATTTTATCTATAGTCTTCCTCCAATTGTGAAATGTTTTACAGAAAAGCAATCGCCTTGAAAGTTTGTAAACGGCATTTTATTATCTGCATTTAACAGACTTGTTCCGCTGCTTGATCTACTTTAACCAATAATCTTCTAAAACATGTATTTCTCCGAGTTTTAATATCCCATTAACGTATATAAATAACATAATATCATTTTCTCATGTTCTGTTGCTGTAGTCATTTATATCAGATAAACAATACAGTGTTAGAAATAAAAGTATGCACATTTGTAACCGTGCGATATGAAAAAGAAACATCACTGTTAACTTATTAATTCGTTACTTAAAATTGTATTTACAAATTTTTTTCGGATTTCATCGGTATCTGATACAAGATGAACGAAATGGTTCTGTTTAGACATGATAAGAAATGTTGTCCTAGTCGCACATACATTACCTTTCATTTATTATAAGAAGTGTTTTAAAAGGTTACGTTATTATTCACTGTCACATGGAGCTGTGCTGCAGTCATCGGTATCTGATACAAAATGTACAAAGGTTCTGTTTAAACGTGATAAGAAAGCATTGTTCTTGTCGCACACACATGACCTTTCTTTGATTTAAATAAAAGTGTTTTACATTTCATGTAAAGTGTTTTAGTTATTATACCTATCGCGTGCTTTCCTCTTTTGCGAAATGTTTTACAGAAAAGACATCGCCGAGACAATTGAGAGGTTCCCGACATGGTTTCAATCTACGTATCTGTTCTTGAAGTTTGTATGCATAGCAAAGTTCATGCCCCAAACTTGCCGAATGTAGAAAAATTACGTTATTAAATTTAACTTTTCACGAAGCTATTTATCAAACATTTGCGTTAAAAGGAACTTTCGTTGTGTTATACCATGTGTGACAGTATAGAAGTTAATATTACAAAGCTATAAAAAGCCGCATTCCGCCTTTAAACTGTTTCAGAAATCATTGTTTATCAATTGATTTTAAGTAGTATTACCCTTTAACTCACCGTCATTAGTTTGATAAAATCATACATCCTTCATTTACATGCCTCGGAAAATGAGTAAATGCCAGTTATAACCAAAGAATATATTACTGTACACTTCATACAAACATTTTAACATCATTGACGCAAAGATGTTCCCTTTCATTTACTGTGCCTTTATTGTTTTTTCTATTTTATATTAAAAAGTCTATCGTTTGTCGTTGACCATTTTCGAAATGGATGAATGAAATGACCGTACAATCTTTTAATTGAATTATTTTGTCTGAAATTGGCCTACTTGTTTCGCATTATCTCCTTCGTAACCGGCCTCACATACACACTTGTATGTATATACGCCATCTGTACAGGTTCCACCATTTTGACAAGGATTTGAGCTGCACTCATTACTTGTAGTATCAATAGATGCACTCAATAGACATTCTTTTGATTGATGTTTTCCTACCTGTTTCGCAATTGTCTCCTTCGTAACCGGCCTCACATGCACACGTGTACCCATCTACGCCATCTGTACAGGTTCCACCATTTTGACAAGGATTTGAGCTACACTCATTGGAATCTGATAACAAAATGTATAAAAAATCTAACTGTTAATTTCATACACAATGTTTAATTTAATTTGTACAGATGTTGGGATTCATTTATTGTATTTAAGATAGTGGATGTGTAATGAGTACTTCCTGTTTAATGACCATTTGGAATACTTTGAATGTTATAGTTGACCTATTTTGTACTGTGGCGCAGTGGTTAGAGCGTCTGCTTTGAGATCAATAGGTCCTGAGTTCAATCAACGAAGGAGCCAAATTGTTTTTTCGTTATTTTCACTGTTTTAGATATAATATTGAATAACATGAAAAATTATGGCATTTTAGAATATTTGAGAACTGTATTTTAATTTTCCTTGATTGTATCAAGCTTTACAATTACTTAAAAATATAAAAATTGATAGAGGATAATTGTTGGGTTTGGTCACGTTATAATTTCACCGAGTGAGCACCAAAAGTGATATTTTCACGAGTGGCTCAGCCATCAGTGAAAATAACTAGTTTTGGTGTTCACGAGTGAAATTATCGTGATATGACACCGATACCAACACTTTTTCTTTTTATTGTATGTCTCAAACTCTACTTTTGTTGAGTTTATTTCAATAAAACGTCGAAAATCGTCATATAGTTTCCGGTATCCATTACGCTCGGTATACTTTTTGACGTTAATCCGGGTAACATATTTTGATAATTTTAACTGCATGGGCAGTGAGTTTATAGAAATTTAATCCACCGTTATATTTCGATAAACCACCGAGGAACATACACTAAACCGTGCTCATTTCTAAATGTCCAATATCTCAAAAATTAGACGGTAAAACATTTTTATTTTTTCTTATATTTCAGTTTAAATGCTACTTATACAAGTTTTATAATCGCAAATGATGCCCCTCCTCCGAATGTCTTGCTGCAGTCGTCTATATTTACATGTGTGATATGTCTCGGGGCAAAATTAGGCAAATTGTAAACGCTAGTTATTAGCATCATGTTCCACATGTTAAGTTTGTAGAATTATAATACATATTATAATAAATACTTGTAAACATACCTTTTTGAGCTTTGAGGGTACTTTTAAATAAGGTCAGTATTTCTTAAGTGGGGGTAGGGCAACAAAAAAGAAAAGAAATTAATTTTAAAGTAAACGCTGAAATGTCTTAAACTTTTGCAAACTAGTCGGTTAACAGATGTAGATTATAAACAGATTAAGTTTAATTTGTTTTGGAATAGTTTCCATTAGACCCCTACTACCTGAAAGTGTTTTTGGATATTTCAGTTGCTCGACATATTGTCTATCATCGACCATTTCGTACTGTTCTACATGAATGAAATTTCAGTAAAGTGTTTAATTGGCATTATATAGACTGATTTTTCCCTACCTGTTTCGCAATTGTCTCCTTCGTAACCGGCCACACATGCACACGTGTACCCATTTACGGCATCTGTACAGGTTCCACCATTTTGACAAGGATTTGAGCTGCACTCATTGGTATCTTATACAAAATGTATAATAATATTTAACTGTAAATGCCATACATAAATGTTGCACTTTATTTGCACAGATTCCCCCTTTTTTCATTTATCGTACTAACGGTGTTTTTGTTTTTTTTGAGTTAATAGATATATTGTCTATCATCGACCACTTCGTACATGTTCTACATGAATGAAATTTCAGTAAAGTGTTTAAAAGGCTTTCTTTTGACTGATGTTTTCCTACCTGTTTCGCAATTGTGTCCTTCGTAACCGGCCTCACATGCACACGTGTACCCATTTATGGCATCTATACAGGTTCCACCATTTTGACAAGGATCTGAGCTGCACTCATCAGTATCTGGTACAAAATGTATATTACTGTCGCACAACTGCTCCTTTCAATTATTGTTCTAAATTCTTTTTGGAATTTTAATGTTAATAGACATTTTTTTTGTCATTGACTATTTCCGAAATGTTCTTCATGACAAAGTGTTTAATAGGCATTATCTCAAATGATTTTACTATCTGTTTCGCAATTGTCTCCTTCGTAACCGGCCACACATGTACACATGTACCTATTTACGGCATCTGTACAGGTTCCACCATTTTGACAAGGATTTGAGATGCACTCATTGATTGATATCTGATAAACAAGAGGGCCAAGATGGCCCTTTATCGCTCACCTTGGTACAAGTCAACTTGCCTGGTAGAAGATCAGTAGACTACGTTATATACCAAAAAAGGTTGTCCTATATACGTCTTTGTAAAACAAGTGACCCCCCCCCCCGGGCAAAGTCAATTTTGGCCCCAGGGGCATAATTTAAACAAAGTTTGAAGTGTTCTTCTAGGCAATGCTACATGCCAACTATCTTAGCTATAGGCCTTGTGGTTTCAGAGAAGAGTTTTTTCAGAGTTTAAAGTTTTCCCTATATAAGCCTATGCAAAACTAAGTGACTAACTGCGCGGGTTCAATTTTGACCCGGTGGTCATAATTTGAACGATCTTGGTAGACGTCTACTAGACAATGCTACATGCCAAATATCTAAGCTCTATGCCTAGTGGTTTTAGAGAAAAGGATTTTTTAAGTTTTTCATATATAAAGCCTATGCAAAACTAAGTGACCATCCGATCGGGGGTTTTTCCTATATAAGCCTATGCAAAACTAAGTGACCACCTGCGCGGGTTCAATTTTGACCCGGTGGTCTTTGTAGACGTCCGCTAGACAATGCTACAAATGTACATGCCAAATATCTTAGCTTGTGCTTTTAGAGAAGAAGATTTTTAAAGTTTTTCATTTATAAAGCCTATGCAAAACTACGTGACCATATGATCGGGAGTTCTGCATGGAATAAAATTCTTTGAACAATTGTGTTAGAGCTTTATGCAAGGAACATGCCGGCATAGTTTTATTATCATTGGCCTAGTGGTTTCAGAGGAGATGTCATTTGAATCAAAATGTTGACGGACGACGGACAATCATCGATTAGAAAAGCTCACCCTGGCGTAAATGTATCAAGCATAATTGATTATCACAGCAAGGTCGAAGAAATAACTTCCACATAACATGGAATCAAATGGCATTTGTTGATTAAATTATTTAAGGAGGTTACATTATGTTAAACCATGCGTGACAGTACTGAAGTTCTTATTACAACGCTAGAAAATGCTGCATTCCGCCTTTAAACTGTTTCAGAAATCATTCTTTATCAATTGACTTAAAGTAATATTAGCATTTAACTCACCGTCATAAGTTGGATAAAAACATTCATCACTAATTTATATGCCTCGGAAATTAAGATCAAAGGACTGAAAGTAGTAGAGGATCGATTGTCTCTGAACAACACAGACTACACATGCATGTGTATAAAAAGGACAACTTTTACACGAGTAAAGTTATAAACTGCAGACACAACTGTCCACACATTTTGACCTTTAACCATTTATGTAAACTTTACTTTTGACATAGGAACCCATGTGCTTCCCTTTTGCATTCAGTTACTATGGTCAACTACCCTATGAAGAATCATAGCTATAAATGGTTACTGAGTAGTTGATTTTAACAAAATAGAACCGAACATTTCAAAGTTTGCACAACTTTAATGTCATTCAAGAGTTATGGGATTTGCCAATTGTGTCAATTGATTGATTCGGATTTAACGAGGCACTCAACAGCTAACATACAGGTCATATGGCAACTTCCAGCTTTCGTGGAGGAGGACGACCCTGGATGCCGATTCGGGCATTATTTAAGTCACGTGCGGGCACCTAGATATAACCTAGATAGCTTCTAGACATACAAGAATCCGACCCAAGTAGACCCAGCGGTGTGTGACAAGCGACCAGAAGTCGGTGACCTTTACCACTTGATGAAAGAAGGAGAACGATAAACGATAATTTTCGAGCCTGCAGTAAGAAGCAAAACAATTGGACCGCCTTCCTAGTACTTGTCTGGTTGAAATAAATATCTACATTGTGTATCCCAAAATGTAGGCAAGAACTGAACTGTGAGCCAGATCAAAGATAATCAATAATAAATGAATAACTGAACAAACAAAAAACAATTGATACAAAGTATCATAGCGAGCCCACAAACAAAACCGACATGTTGATAAATATTCTAGCAATTGGTGATGGTTGGTGTTGAGGTATGGCCCCAAAAGAACTAAAGGAAACAGATTATGGTTGAGCAAGCTAAACTTGACACGACTACTGACTGACCAGTAGTATCGAAACTTTACTTTTACCAAATAAAATGTTTACAGTATGTCTTAATTTTTCATTGCAATTATACTAATTAGTTTGTCATAAATGAACATTTTTATGATTATTTGCCGTAAACTATTTAGAAATGGTTTAAAAGCTGAAAATGATAAGTAAAACAGAAAAAAGGTTTTAAAAATGTGGGTTCGGATGGGTTTCGAACTCATCCGTTCAAGTCCTTTAGAGTAGAGACAGATGCTGACGCGTTTACCAATTAAACCACGGAGGCCGATTATATTGTTACGGAGAAAAATGAGTTCGTTCACGCATTAACAGTGTTTTAATTACAAATTTCAAGAACAAGAGTAACATAATATTATGATGCTATTCTGAAATGTTATGAATCTACTTAGATCTATTACTTTATAACTCTGAAAACAGAAGACGATATATTGCCTAACAACTATATGTGGAACTACTTGTTTGTATGCTGTTTGGTCCGCCGTAAGGAATTCTATACTCTGTTAATATTGCATCGATTTTGAGACAATCTATCCAAAAAAGCCAGTGATAACCAAAGTTTATGAATCATTTAATAGACAAAATATGTGAAAATCCAAGTTAAAAATTGAAAGTAAACCTTTTCTGTTATATCAATTCAGATTTTAACATGGCACTAAGAGAAATTGTATATGGACACGTTAACCTCATTGTCGCACATTATGTTCCCGTTCATTAACGGTGCTTAAAACGCATTCGATTTTCAAGTTAATTCAACTATCGCCTGTCATTGCAAATATGTTGGATGTTCAGGGTGATTCACATATCGCATTTTATCGACCATTCAAAATATTCTACATGATTCAAAGTTGAAAATGTTTAAAAGGTATTCTGTCGTCTAAGATAACCTACCTGTTTCGCAGTTGCCTCCCCCATAACCAGTCTCACATGAACACGTGTAGCTATTTACGCCATCTGTACACGTTCCACCATTTTGACATGGATCTGAGATACACTCATCGATATCTGATACAAAATGTACAACATATCTAAGCGTGAACTTCATAGGAACACATAGATCTGCTCGTCGCACAAAAGTTCCATTTCTTTTCATATGCCTAATTTTGTCGAAGGAAGTGTACATGTACGGTACTGAAAAATCGTCTCTTATCGACAAATTGCTTTAATAATTTACATTAAAGCAATCGCCTTATTAAATTAAATGTTTAGAAGTCATTATTTTGTGTGAATTTGACCTACCTGTTCCGCAGGTGGCTCCTTCGTAGCCAGCCACACATGCACACGTGTACTCATTGTCGCCATCTGTACAGGTTCCGCCATTTTCACAGGGATTTGAACTGCAGTCATCGATATCTGATATAAAATGTATGAAATGGCTAAAAGTAAACTTTAATTACCAAGAAGTATACGCTTATATTTGCAAATTCCGCTGCAGATAGGTGGTCAGCGTCCAGAACTTTAGTTTAGCAATGGGCGAGTTTGAATCCAATGAACTTAATTATCTGTTTCTGCAATCAAAGTGAAATTACGCTGAGGGAGGTCCAAAGGATCAGGTCATTTTGTTCAAGCAATTTATGTAACAAAAATACAGGAATACTATAAGATCTATATTCTATGAGATTAATAAAGCAGAAAGTGGAAAGAAAATACTGGACAGTTTATTCTGAAATTTGTCAGACGATTTTAAAGGAAATAC
>JAUMHA010056210.1:0-19309 GCA_032359765.1 Saxidomus gigantea
TTATCTAGTGATCTTCCACCAGGCAAGTGGACTTGTACCAAGGTGAGCGATATAGGGCCATCTTGGCCCTCTTGTTTCATATTAAGTTCCAACTTACATTTTCCTGATTACAAGTTCCAAGTTTTGTAGAAATGTTTGGCTTTTCATTCAGACCAGACACTTTGGTTTTGCCATGACTTGTTTTGTTTTGAAGAAGCTTTCAGGTTTTGAAATTCTAAAGTATGAAATGAATGTTAGGAGATTCATCAGTGTTTTCCATTGTTTATGGCATATTCTAAAACTTCAAACATTTAAGCATGAAATTCCTAGTGTTATCCATTGTCTGGTGTTTGATTCACAACTTAATAGTGGACTAGTTGTAAGTTGATCAAGTGATCATCTATGTTGATGTGTAGTTAATATATGGTATTTGTACAGTTATAATGTAAGATCATTTTATCCAAAGATACTCATTGTTATAGCTTATATCATACTCTCATTTTTTACTAAGTAACTAGTTAATGGCATTCTGTTATGATTTAGTCATGTCTTCAGTGTAACAAGGTTCTAACTTCTAAGGAGACATGTTGCACTTGAGGGATGAAGTGTCATTACTTGCTGTAGATGTAAACAGATTTGAATCTCCTTACTGTCCATGTGATATGTTATATATAAAAATGAATCTTGTATTAAATAGATATAAAAAAAACCTTGCCAGAAGTTGACAGTAACATATGACTGTGTGCCTTGTATCCCTTTTTGTCTTTATATTTACTTGTATCTTAATTTTTTGTGTGGTTAAAGTAGATTTTCATGAATGGTTATTTTGCTACTGTTCAGTTTTTTACGATGCAAATTTAGAACAGCCATTTGATACAAGAAAATAAAGAATGATGAGAGTCTAAATGGTTTAATGTGTCTTCTTGGGACTGTTTAAAGTTGTTAACAGATCAGCAAACAAATTAAGAAAAGACATTGGTCCTAGATTATATGATGATTTTATGTATCTGTAAGTCACTGTCATGTAGTCATACATTTAGAAGCTGCAGGACACAGGTACTATTTCATGGAAATGGTTTTTATGCTAAATGTATATCGAGTTGCTGTGTTCATATACAAATTTAATTCCTTTTATTTTACTATATACGTGTTGTATTATGTTATACATTATGCTCAATTTTATTGTATACTTGTGTTATTGTGAGGTGTACTACAACATTGTAGCATGCTGATTCTAGTTATACCCTCACAAAGTTTGAGGTGAGTATGTAGGATTCAGCTTGTTGGTTGACTGGCCAGCCAGTCTGTTTGTTGGTTTTCATGCCTGCTCCATACATCCAAAACCCTGTGAAGGATTTTCATGAAACTTTGGTCAAATGTCCATCTAACCAAGATAATGTGCAGAACTCATATTCCAACCCTACAGTAAAGTTCAAGGTCACACTTGGGGGGGGTCAGAGGGCATGAGACTATTTCCTAAACCTATTGAAAGATGTTCTTGAAAGTTGGGTCGAAATGTTACCTCATGGATATGGTCAAGGTCACATCTAGGGGTCAAAGATCATATAATTCTCATTATCATAATCATTATATAACTCCTTAACCTGTGGAAAGATTAACATGAAACTTAGGTCAAATGTTCAGATTATCGATATGACATGCAAAAATATGTTTTAACTGTTCCAGCTTAAGGTCAAAGTCACAAAGGTCATGAGACTGTATCAAAGCCCTTTCAAAGATTTTCATGAACTTTGGGTCGAATGTTAACATTATCAAGATAATGCGTGTCTTGGTTAATCATAAAGTTATTGAGGTTAGAGTAATTTGAGAAGCCACTTCTTGTGAACAAGGCACATTTGTGGGCGTATTTTAATCACATTCAGTGTTAGCTCTAGTTATTATACTCTTTCTAGAATTGTTAAGTTTTATTTGAATATTGAACTTTCTAGAACAGTGTAACCTATATAGATGTGAAGATGTATTTGTCATCGTATTGCACTTCCATTGTCAAAATTTGAAGTAGGGAATTCCATCAAGGGCATATAGTTAGTAGTGCTGGTATTTTCGTGTTCTACATGTATCATTTATGTGTATATTGCATGTTGTACTTATTTTTATATTTACACATTTATTGTGCTTTTTGCTTTTATTTACTTGCAGCATAATTGGCTTATATTTATCACTGGTGCTGGTGGTAGGCAGGTTAGTGCGTGTTTTCTTCACCGATGGCTCCCGGCGGATTATGTTTGAGGAACTGCCAAATGTTGACCGCATATTACACCTATGTTTGAATCTCTATTTAGCGAGGGAGTGTGGAGAATATTACCTTGAGGAGCAACTGTTCTCTAAACTGCTATTTGTTTATAGATCATCAGAAACTATGGTCAGATTTACAAAATGGAAACAAGATTAATGCCGATTGTCCTGTAATGACATGATTGGGTACAGGTGACAGCTTATCTTGACATGTGTATTTCCTTACATGAAGAGAGAAATGGCATTTTGTTTGGACGGAATAGGCATTTAAGCCATTCCTGTTGAAAAAGTATACATGTTCAAATGCATGCAGCTGTCATATGCTTCAGTCATGTCAATGGGGAAAATATACTGTGTAATTTCAGTTATGCTACAGAAAAACTATTGGTGCAAAATTGACTGTGATATATGTTTAGTTAATCCCCTTCCATAACTGCCAACATGTAAACCCATCTAGGGAAATTCTATATTGGAAAGGTGAAGGTCACCTCCAAGGGAAAAAAAACCATCTTATAATTTTAAATTGTTTCAAGTACCAGTGCATTCTGATGCTAAAATCCAAAATTCTTGTGTTAATTTCCGAAATAAATTAGCAATCTGTATCTATGTATGTATGATACTCAACTTACAGAAAACAAATGGTTGACATTTATTTTAATACATTTAATACTAGTTGTGTTATTTTGCTGTTGTGACATCTTGGAAATCTAAATATGTATCTATATAATTGGAAGTGTGTAATATAGGGTAATTTATAACTTAATACTAGTATTTCTTCGATGAATGAAAACTTTATTTTGCTAATTTGGCACACTTTAAGTTTCTGACCAATTGGTGCTACCACAGTCCTGACAATCTAATTGAGTACGTATGTACTGTAAATCCTTGTCCGTCTGCAATTGTTCTGAAATAGTTTTCCAAGTTATTTGTGATAAAATTCTTTGAACCTTTTCCTGTGCAGGAATTATTCGCAGTTTAAAAAATCCTGGAAGACCTTCGATATCCAGGTACGAGTAGTACGAGTGTCTTGGTCAGAATCATGGGATACTGAAGGCGCTAGGACCAAAAACTGTTGGGTGGACTTTAACTGCTGTAATTACCAGCAAGATGTGAAACTTGGATTTTGTGAATTCTCAATTTCCGAGAGTACTTACGACTATTTAACAGGAAATGTAAAGATCGTTTAATAGGCAAACTAATGTATTGAATTCCTTAAAATTAAAACAGCTTGTATGGCATTATTACTACATATGCATTAACTAAAAGGGGTGGGGAACACAGCATATGTGTCAAATGTGTTTTTTTGTGCAAACAAAGGGTATTTACATATTACTTGCTTGCAATGATGTTACATATTGAAACATTTTTTAATTTCATGGGGAAACTATATACCTTTCTACAGCAAGCTTTGCTTATTCTGTGTTGAGTTTCTAATTTCATTGTACATGTTACATATTTATTTTTCTGTTTATTTTTAATTACGCTTTTGGATAAAGTTAGTGCAATATTTTAGATCCTGTATTGGGTTTTATTCTATATCATGTCTTCCTTTATCACAATATAATTGCATACTTGTGTACTAGTCCCTGTGTTATACACATACTCTTGTTTAAATGGTTTGCATTCTCCATTTATATTATCATAATGCTTAAAAGCTAAATGTTGCAAAGTTTTTACTATATCTGATTGCCAGATTCCATCATCTCTGTTTCTAGGTAATATTGATAACTTGTTGAAAACATTCATGCATATAACATATATCAAGAAATGAAAAGTAATGAATCAACAATTGATGGCAATTCATTATTGAAAAGGTATAAAAAGTGGCCTAGAAAAGTCCTTATGTCCATAGTTAGTAAGCATTTCCTCCCTTATGTAACTTTTTTGCAAGAATGTACATCTCTTGTATTGCATTTTACATAACAGAATGCAATTACTTGGCTTACTTTAAAAGTTTACATGTATGAATTGTTTATCAAATTGGGTTGCATATTAATGTAAATTCACAGTCATCTTTGAATATTAATTAGGTGTTGGGTGATGTGCTGTTTGAACTATAGAACTGGGCAGTATCAGCTGGGAATCCGTGTAATAGGGGAATCGGGGTCATCAGTAAGGTGAATTTTGAACACATCACAATTGTCATTTTTGGGAATTTGACACCTTATTTAGAAATGGAAAATTGTCTTAAAAATGATGTAAATATGCAGCTATGAATGTTAGTCCTAATTTTTGTTTCTGCCTTATATTGTAGATTTATTGTTTTGTAATGGAATAAATATTGTGCTTAAACCAAGTCTGTCGTGTGTTCAATTTTCTCAATATCACAATAAAAACATTGGCCCTACTGTGACATTGTAGTGCTGTACTAGTATCAGTTACATTACATGTAACTAGAAGTTCCAGTTACTAACAGCATTGTGCCGTACGATCAGAAACATGCTGCACTTTAGTTGATGGAGATGTTTGGTAAGTCAGTGTTCAACTAGGACACGTGTATAAAGTATATATAAAAATATATAAGGGGCAGAAATACTGTTTTTCCGCTTGCTGCCTGTCCACTTGTTCCTTGTCCTCTCTTCATCTCCAAAATGCCTTGTTGAATGTTCATCAAACTTTCAGAAGTCTAGTTCTGCATTTTACAATTTGGGGGTTTGATGGATAGGGGATAAGATTTTAGTTTCAGGCCCCTGTGACCTATGAACTGTATGACCTCAAATTGTAATGGAGACCTAGACCTACATACTGATGCTTCCCAGTTAGTTTCATGAAAATCCAATGAGTCTAGGAGATGAAGAGTGGACAAAGTAATGCAGACAAACAGCAACTTTGTGAAAAACGATGTCTCCACCCAGAACAAATGAACACTTTACAACAAAAAAAACACGTGTGGCCTCTGAGTGATGTCAATATTTTCGTTTCACCAGTGATCTTGCTTTACTCCACATAACCTTGTTTCAGACTTGACCAAGGAACACCAAACATTCTGACCCCAAACGATGCAAGTTCTATATCAAAGTAACATGCTCCATGTACATGTACATGACAAAGTACACCTGGACTTGTAGTGCACATCAACCTTAAGGTGTTCATCAACTTTAGTATAAGCAGTGCTATATGACAGAACATACACAAGGTGTAAAGCAAAATTTAACACAAGGTTCTGTTGCTAAATATTTAATATCACAAAAAACACAGATGATAAAATGGAATTATCCGACTTAACAAATAGAAAACACACTATTTCTTAAAACCTGGCATGATAAAGAAGTAATATTTATGAAAGACTTTAACGGCATT
Organism: Saxidomus gigantea; assembly: GCA_032359765.1. NCBI lineage: Eukaryota > Metazoa > Mollusca > Bivalvia > Venerida > Veneridae > Saxidomus > Saxidomus gigantea. Next base: position 5,536 of record JAUMHA010056210.1, read on the forward strand.
AACAAAAGCATCAGTAACACCAACAGATGCTCTCCGTAGCATTCATTCTCAAATAAACATAATTAAAAAATTGGGCATGCTACAGTTATTGAACTTAGTCACTGCATTTCATCTCAATGTCCTATATCAATGGATTAAGTATCAAGTCAATTTTTTCAACTATTTTCGAGTTATGCTCCAGACAAGAATTAACCGGATGGATGGACAAAGTGGCAACTATTAATTGTGCTTCCCCTTTGGGAAGCATGAAAACTAACATGTTTACAATTCTAATACATTTAAAACAGGTCAGAAATGATTACTTCCATCATTAGCACTTTTTGCTAGTAAATTAAACTCCACTTTGTAACATAAGAACAAAATTCATTAATAGCATCATACGACTTAAGGACTGAATTAACTAGACTTGTTTTTGAAAAACTGCATGTCTCCCCCAATGAATAGACATATATTAGCAGGAGGAAATTTAATGTACAAGTCCCTGTGACCTTGACCTTTGATCTACTGACCCTTCAAACAATAGGGATCATATATTTCATAAGATCATCATATGAAGTTTGAAGAATGTAGGTCATAAAGATTCCAAGTTACAAAGCAGATACAAGGTGTGACTGACAAACTAAGAATTTGCCTTTGTGTTGCTATTCTTTTGTGATCCTGTGTTCTTTTAGTCATATTTGCCAAAACAAAAGCCACATAACCAACCAATCAAAGAGAATTTGTGCTGTCTATTGCTGCCACAGCCACTTGATCCCACACTTTTTTAGTATGGACAAGGCAAAAACAATAACTGGAGATCCACATCACCCATGGTCTTCAAACTTTGTAGGATGATTGGTCTTACCAAGTAGATGATCCCTATTGTTTTTGGTGGCAGTAGGTCAAAGGTCAAGGTCAATGTGACCCAAACTTTGAAAATCATTTCAGCTTAACTTGAGATCTTTATGACCCACAGTTTTCATATGATAAATGATCTTATGAAATACATGATCCCTTTTGTTTTGAGGGTCAGTAGATCATAGGTCAAGGTCACAGCAACTTAAGACATTAAATTTTCTCTTCAGAAACAAGTCTAGTTTAAAGTAAATATTGACAACAGATGCCAGTTAAAGTTTTAACTATATAACTCTGCTTAACCTTTACCAGATTACTTTGTACTCAGCTGGTACCATGAACTGTTACTCAACATGTTTCATGACTTACACAGACTTATACAACTGATTACAAAAACAAGAAGGCCAAGATGGTCATATATTGCTTATTTGGCTGCCATTGACTATAATGAAAGGTCATCAATAGCAGAAAGGACCAATTTTGACCCGAGGGTGCTAATTTGAACACTCATCGTAGAGGTCCACTACATAATGCTATTTTCCAAATATCTAAGCTCTAGGGCATCTGGTTTTTGAGAAGATTTTCAAGTTTTTCTTTTCCATTGCCATGGCAACCTGAGTTCTACATGGAATTGAATTCTTCGAAGAACTTTGAGCTTACAAGCAAGGGATATCCCTTCAAAGTTTCATCAACATTGGCCCAGTGGTTTCAGAGGAGATTGTGTTTCAAGGAAATGGTTGACAGACGAAGGTGAGTGGTCCGGCACTTTGTGCCAGGTGAGCTAACAACATGAACAGGAGTGCACAGCACATGTAACTAAACAAGCAACAAAGATTCACATCATACCACATATCACACAACATTTGGTACCTACTGTATATCAAACATAGTCAACCATGATAACACTATATGCTGATCAACAGTGCAGTAAATGCAGACACATCAAAAATAATTCAACCTAATATTAACTGCATTTCAATTTTCATGATTTGTTTTTCAGGCAGCAGTGTATGTGAAGTGGTGGAAGTTAACTACTCTAAAACTATATACATACTGACAACTGCAAAAGTGTTCTCATGTAAATATCAACGACAAGTAATTTTATTTTATGCTTTTCAGAGAAATATTGAAATATATCAGTGAAATGAAATTAATATTTCACTGTTTCAAAGCAGTGAAAATATAAAAATCTTAAACCAGGATTGACCTCAAAAAGGACACAGAGCATAACAAATGCTGGAAACCAAACGACGATGACGTCATTAAAATGACATCACGTTTGCTATGATTTCTGATGACTTTTCCCACGGTTTTCGACATTTCACTGAAACAAACTCAACAAAAGTAGAGTTTCAAACATAAAATAAACAGAAAAATTGTTGGTGTCGATGTAATATGACGTTTATTTCACTCATAACCACCAAAAGTAGTTTTTTAATATCACTTTTGGTGCCCACTCGGTGAAATTATAATGTGATATTACAATGACACCAACAATTATCCTCTATATCATACAATAGTCAGATTAACACTTATCATTGTTTACATAGTATACATGTTAAATGTAAAACTGTATAGGAACTTTCATATCAATGCAGTACAGCTTTGGAGGAATATGCAAAATACGCAAAGCATGGAGCGAGTAAAAAAATGTCTTTATATAATGTAGTACTGGTATGTTAAGGTATTTTGTATCCTTTACAGATAGATAGAGGATAATTATGTTACTGTGCTTACGTATGTAAATATATACAAAAGATAATGACAATGTGTTTACAGCTGTTGCTCAAGCAATCACAGTCAGATTTATCCTCCACACTGTCAAACACAAATTGCGGGTAATAAACATGTTTTTCCAACAAATATATACTCATACAAGTGACAGTCATTCAAACAACCAAGCAATTTTATTGTTAACAGGGCATCATTTTGCTATAGTACAAATACGAAATATGAGACTTGGACCTGTGAACTTTCTTACAAACCTAAAATGCAACTAAACTTCTCTTCCTAAATGATGAGAATGAGTATATCAAAACTGTGCTAAAAGCAGATTGCGATTTAAAGCAACGGATACATCCATTTTATAATATAATGGATCCACCTATTTTTTATGTAAAATGTCAACCCATTTTCTATGTAAAATATATCTGAATAAAAACCTGTGTCTTTTTATTCGTGTCTACATGGCATTTTAAAGAAGAACCCAGAACAGATTACCTCTGTGTCCTGATAATATGAGCAACTTTTGAGATTCAGAACAAAGACTAGAATATTTTTCATGTACCATCCAGGCACAGACACTGAATGGACTATCACAACAATGACCTAGACTTCTTCAAACAAAGAGATCAGGAAATCTACTGAACAAGTTCTCAAAACAACTTATTTGAACACTTGTTAGGACCTCTTTTACCAACTAGAGCTATCACTGTTGTGAATAAATAGTGATTGTTTGCGCCCTGCTATTGACCATGTCTCTTCATGTGAGAAAGTTGGCAGTTTCTTACGGAATATAGGATTCTAGTACAGGTTCTTCCTGGGAATGATTGCTAGATAAACTACCCGCCTGTTAAAATGACCGGAAATACATATACTGTTGGAACAGGCTTTAAACTCCTTCAACAACAACACGATTGTGTGTGCCAATTTTCATAGCAATCCTTTGATCCCAACCACTGCACTGATGGTAGTGTCCTTAGGCTCTCAAAGTGTCTGTCTGTCTGTCTGTTAAGTTGAATCAATCAAAACTTTAAGACTAAATTCAAATAAATAATCAAAAGTATAAAATAAGTTTGACCATGATTAAGAAATATTTGGTACAGGTTGTATAAATGTCTCCTATCATCTATTTACAAGGGCAACAAATACATTGATTTAGACCTGGTCTATACATAGACTATAAACAGCTACAACTATCACTGAAGGTGATGAATACCCCTCAAACACTGCACTAACACAGAATATAAAATTTATGTAACATTAGATGCTTTAATTATTGAACCATGCACAACTAGGCATGGTACTTATCACTTTTATGAAAATTTTATTATGTCATGCCCTTGTGACCTTGACCTACTGACCTGAATCATAGACCATGCACAACTAGGCATGGTGCTTATCACTTTTGTGAAATATAATGAAATTCTGACCAAGGGTCTTGGAGATACAGCGTGTCCACAAGAATAAGAATTTACTATCTCAAGCCCCTGTGACCTTGACCTTTGACCTAGTGAGCCGAAACATGGACCATGCACAACTAGGCATGGTACATATCACTTCAATGAAATATCATTAAATTCTGAACAGACATTTTGGAGATTTAGCGTACACAATATTTTACTATCTCGAGCCCATTTGATCTTTGACCTAATAGCCCAAAATATAGACCACGCACAACTAGGCATAATACTTATATGAAGTATCATAAAATTCTGACCAGGGGATTTGGAGATCAAGTGTCCACAAGATTCTGTCTACAGACGGACAGACAGACAAGCTGAATCCAGTAAACACCCCCTTACACTTTGTGTTCAGGGGGGTATAATAAGCAAATGGAAACTTAGAGAATAACTTCTCTTTATATTTATACTATAGATCATGACCAGCACTCATTTCTGTCTGACACTTTCACAACAGTAGCAAAAATATTTCTCAATTTAACAGCATTTTAACTTTAAAACAACTCCAATTTCTGCCTAAGCACAGCTTTGAATATTTTCAGTGTCTGCTGCAACACTTGCTTATAAAGTAGGTTAGAATGTTATCTGATAACATATGCTAAGCATTAAATCTCAAACTAAAATGTAGATAATATTGCTATTAAATTCACCTTCGTTTAGAATGTAAAGGGGCATACTAACAAACACGTAATGTGGGTGAAAAATATGTGATGAAGCAATAAATGATATATCAATCTTTTACAAGTAGTCATACATAGCAGTACTGGATTTTATAAAATTTACACATACAAGTTTATAATACAAAACCTTTCCGTAATTCTGAATAACAATGTTACTCACTGACAAACTTTGGCATTACTGTAAATTGAGTACCGGGGATTTGCAAATTTTTAATTTACAAAAGAAGGATCCTCTCATGATAATTCTATAATATTACGTGAGAATTTAAATTAGCAAAATGGGAACTTCACGAAAATGAAATCATCATGACTATTACCAAATTTACAGTACATGTATATACAGTACATGTATATACAGTACATGTATATACTATATCCTTGTTTCGTAGCAGATGTTCATCTACCACCTGATCACTTGTATTTCTGAAGGAAGTTTTCATGGAACACCTTAAATTTCTCCAACATTGCTTTGAGTGTCTCTAGGGGTGGTAAAATCGTTGTTCTGAAATGAATAAGGTGAATTAAAGACAAACAAAAAAAAGGCCAACATAACTGGTTCCCAAAAAACAAAACTACTGAAGAAAGAATTTTGTATCATAACATGTGGAAATCAGTGTAAATGAGTAAGGTCAAAGTATGAAGATTTATACATGTAAAACAAGGATATCTGGACGTACAAATCTTGAAAACTTCTGCTTTACTGTTCTGAAATAACCTGGACAGGAAGTCTACTGGAGAAATAGTTACCACAGATGTCCTGCCCTACAGATACACCAAAATATCTGTATTTCATTTCAATTTTTTTCTTTCATTCTCTTATGTTTAGTTAATTGATTTGAACCCATTTGGTAGAGAGTTAACTAAGAATCTTTCTTATGAACAGGAAACTATCTTATAATCTGTTAAATGGTTTCAGACGAGCAGATTTTTAACTTTTGATATTGTCAAACTTGTGTATGATGAATTAAGTTGATGTCTTCAAGAGAGACATTTTTTTTATAGTTTTCTTTAAGTTGCCATGCTAACAAGACTTCTGTATAATGAGAGTTTTTGAAACACTTTGGTAGAGGCCAATGTACATGTAACAAACATCCATACCAAGTTTCATCAAATTATATCAAGGTAATTGCAGAGATGTTGTTGAAGAAATGGTTAGATGGGCACATAGTATTACATCTGCAGAAGGAAGCAAACAGTTAGTGGTTGCAATAACTTTGTAGTTGTAGCTTAGAAGTTTTATGCCTGTTCCAACTGTATTTTGGTCATTTTAACAGGCGGGCAGATTACCTAACGATCGTTCCTTGGAAGAACCAGTTCTAATCTCCTACCCTTTGTAAGAAACTGCCAACTTTCTCACATAATGGTCGGTAGCAGGGCTCAAACCTATGAGGTTACAGTGATTTCAAGTCAGCGACTCTAACCACTCAACCAAGGAGATTTGATTTGATGAGAATTTTATCAAGGTCCGTCCAAAAGAGCACTTATGTTAGCTTAATATCTGGATGAGACCCCTTCTCAACCAAGGAGGCGGACTTCCTACACATTTATACCTAGTTTATATAAAAAAAGATTGTGTATTTATGAAGGGTAGTCTGGTCATAAGGATGTATCTACAGCTTACCTGAAATGAAATGTTCCTTCAACTTGACCAAATCCTGAACCTGGTACCACACATATACCTGTTTCTTCCAATAACTCGAAACAGTAAAATGCATCTGGTTTCTGGCCTGCCTCCTGTAAAATAAACAGTTCAACTCAAGTATACACACAGGTATGCATGTGCTCTAGTATGCTAAAAATGGATTCTAGTGGAGATCTAGCTCATAATTTTATTTCTGAAACTTGTTCTTTTTTATTTGTTCTTCACAAGTGAAACTGAATTGAATATAAAGCAGAATGAAAGTCTGCTATAGACTCCGTCACATGGAGGAATGCCACAAGGTGAAGCCCAAGTGTGATGATGATGCATTCTATACAATCTCGGTGTGATGAATATCTGATAAAAGTTTCTTGACAATCCTAAACAGAAGATGAAGTCTCATGACCTTTGACCCTTGAGTTTGACCCTGATCCAGTGACATTGAGACATCTGTTCTACACATAGCGTTTTATCAAACTTCACCAGGTAACTTACCCTTAATACTATGAATATGTAACTGGATATCAAAATGAAAAAAGTAAACATTAAAATTCAGTATGTGACACTATCTGAATAGACCAGGACTAAATGTATGTCAATTCATAGGCATTAAATGTCATGTATTTAAAAAAAATGTACTTGAATTCATGGATTCCATTTTTCTTAAAGAAAATGCTGATGTCAGACAGTTTTTTATTTGCATCTTAAATTGGTGTATTGGCCCAATTAGTGTATGGCACTTTATTTCTGTGGTGCCAAATATTGGCATTTTCTGGAGTGTTTTTTGAATTGAGGGTGACTTTAATTGGCACTAATCACATCAGCCGCTATAATAAAATTTTGACATAAAATGCAAAACATTTAATCAAGGGAAGCTACTATTACATAACTCAAACTTAAAACAGTAAACTATGGTTATTATTGTATAGATGTGCACTTTGCTCGGTTAAGTAACTAAGACTTACTGCGATAAAGGTATAGAAAAGAGAGTTAATACTGAAGTGCATAATTAAATCTAGTGTATTGTAAATCCACAGCACATCTTTTTACACGATTACAATAAAACTGTTAAACATGAGTAATTCATACCAATTTGTGTACCATTAAAGATTGATTAATAAGACTTTCGAAGTTTTACAGTTCAACATTACTTAATTAATGGCGGTGGTTTATTACTTTATTTGCGGTGATTTATATTGACGCAGTTTAAATTTGGCGCATTCAATGGTGACTGCCAATGTAGCCAAAATAAAAACCCCTCCAAAAATAGAACTTGTACAGTACTTAATCCCATTAACTTTGAAGTTGAGTCAAGATGCAAAGCAACAGTAAATGTCCAGCACTCTGAAATTGTTTGGTTGGGTATAAATGTTACATTGTTTACAATAAAGGAACTATTTGAAAGTATTTTATTTTCCAGGAAGCAGAATAAGCCTTACACAAACAGTTTTGCTTTGTTCTGAAGTACTATTGTTGGTTGATTCTATCCGTGACAAGCTGAAGGTTATGTTTTAACATTCAACAAATAGATCTGTATAAATGTTACAGTTCAGCTGATTAATATGTTTATCTACTACTCCACTCACCTTTGCTTTCTGTATGGCTTTTTCTGGAAGTTTAATGTTTGGGAATGCATACATGGCCCCTTGTACAACATTGCAGGAAATTCCCTCTATAGAATTGAAAGTCTTTGTCACCATTTCTGCTTTCTTTTTAAGTTGGCCTAAAACAAAGTCTTTCTCCTGAAAATGGAAACAAAAGTTTCACTTCATTACATTTGATTAGATAGTTACAATTTGTATGTGTGGTTTACATGGAAATCATGAAAATAAAGAATTTATCATTATTATTATATTTATGTTATGATGGTGTTTTTTGTCAAGATTGTAAGTCTAAACTTTGATAAAGACTAAAGGAGTGCATTTTTACATGAATCTATATCCCTTCACCTTGGTAGTTTTCTGATGAATCAATTTCAGTGTTAGGGGGTCATCCAACATATGTTCCCGTGAAATTATTTTGAAATCTAACCAACATTTTCTGACAAGATTTTCATTTTTACCCCCTCTATAAAGTGACTACTATACATGGCCATTTGAGGAAATTTTGCAAAAGGACCACTTGAAACTGCTATTTAATGTCAATTTTTGACAGTGCTCATTTTGACAAGAAGCATTTCAGTTTTACCTATTGGATGAGACCAACTTTTACCCCATGGGCATGATTTTAACAAACTTGGTAGAAATTCACAAGACAAGGCAACAATAGGTCCCAGCTAATATCTTATCCAAGCTCTTGGCCGTACAGTTCTGGATTAGAAGATTTTAAAGGTTTTCCCATATAATATAATGTAGAGCTAAGGAACTCTGAGTGGGGCCAATTTTGCCCAAAGGGCAAAGATAAAAAACTTCAAGTCAACAAGACAACCATGCTAAATTACATCACATTTCATCAGCTTGTTTTAAAAGAGATGTCATTTGAAGAAACTGGTAAGCAAACATGTGCTGGACACTAAGACAACTGGTAAGCTGTCAAAATAATACAAACAGTACAAACCTTACAGCTAATGTTTTTCTACAGGACACACATACCTTCATAAAGAGATCATAAGATGGCTCTCCTTGTCTTGGTGGGTTCACCACTACATCCATCACTGCCTATAACATGTATAGTAACTGGTAAAGTATGTTAAAGCATTAAAACTTCGTAGTATATTTTAGGAGTTTATCATTCAGAGATAATTGACAACTGCCTTTAATTTGACATTTCTCCTCATCTGCAGCTGTCATAAATTATGACTCATAATAGTATATCTATGTCTCATTGTAAGTTAAATCAAATCAGTACTTCTACTTTCAAACCACAATAATTTGTAAGTTTCTATATAGAATAACAATGTAAGAAAAGTACTACACACTACATCCCCTCATCGGCCTCATTTCTGCAAAACTCCAGTTTCTAAATTTTCTGATGTCAGAGAATATCTAGTTGATTATTTGTGCAAAACAAAATCAAATTCTGACAAGCCTTTTCAGAAAATAAGCATTTTTAAATTTTACCACCCCATTGGGCCTCATCTCTGAGGTTTTTTTCTGCATCTTATAGTCATACAGAACTCAGTTGTTGTAAGTTAAATTAAATCAGCACTATCAGTTTCAGAAAACCATTTTTTAAAGTTTCTTTATAGAATATTTAAGAAAAGCACTTCTGCCCCTGAAGGGCCTCATTTCTTAAAAAATTAGGAAGTGTAGGGGGTGTATATTAGAAAGAGTGATCACTAAATTATTTGAGCCAATTACAATAAAATTTTGATAAACAATCTTAGAGAAATGGAATTTTGATATGGACATAAAAAGAAATAACAATTAAAGGGCAAAAACATACCTGTCCCGAGACTGATGAACACAGTTTAGCTGAGATTGATTTTAACTGCATGACCTTAACATCTGGGTCAAGATTAATGACTTCACAATAACCTCCACGAAAACCACACCTGTGTGAAGAAAAAAAGAACTTAAAATAAAACACAGGATGTTTCTGTTACAACTTTTACGTCAAGTTCACAAAATATTAGTAACAAGAGTGCCAAACTGTCACAATGCATTCTGGTCATGTTTTCAGTAGTTCATCAAGTAGATGCATTTATAATCACAACACAATCAAGTAGCAGAATGGACAGTTACAATATGTAACTCCACAATTACTAGCACAATGCCGCTCAGATAACAAATGTATGCAAGTTAGTCACAGCAATCAAAAGTTTGTCTGCAAGTCATAATTTTACTTACTCTCCCATGTATCCCTTGGAAGTTGACATGAATGAGGCGAGCTCTGTGTTGTTATACTCTGGACCCATTTCTGTGAGCACTTTCTTAAATGAATGGAACTGAGAACCTGGTGCATATATATTATGCTGATATACCTGTGAACAAGTCAATAAATCACATATGAGTTCATATCTTAGAAATATAATTTTCATCAAAAAAAGTAAAAGCAAGAACAAAATATCTATTAACATGTCCCTGTGACCTTGGCCTTTGAAGTGGTCACTCAAAATTACAATACGTACACCTAGACTTCATTCTGATGCTTTCTGCCAAGTTGTATTATAATCCAGCAGAAGAAGGGCAGACAAGGTCAAGGTCAATGTGACCTTGTTCTTTGCACTCTGAAATCACTTCAGAAATGGAAGACTGTTGTTGTATGAGTTTAACACCTGTTCCAACTGTATCTTGGTCATTTTTACAGGCTGCCTGTGGCATTTTACCATCATTCCTGGGAAGAACCTGTTTGTGATGTACAGATGGACATATTAAAGACTTCCATGGCAACAACAATATGTCTCCTCCCCATTCTCCAGTCAGACCAAATATTGTGTGTCAAAGGTAACAGTATACAGGCTGAAATAATGCTTCATATATGCTATATCAAAATGACTGAGTATATAAAATGCTCTATCTAAACTTAAGGTTTATTCTTTATAGATGACTATAATAAGCTTATATCCTCCAAAACAAACTTGCGCTTAAAGCAGAAGAGCAGGATTTCATGCACAATATTCGGACATAAAGCTGTAGAGAAGAAATTCTGATATATGACCAACTGTAACAGGTTTGAGCTTGAAGTATGAACTCAACCTTAATGGGTAGCTGCCAGGGTGTTGTATAAGACACACCCTTCTGTTTAGCATACATTTGTTTGAAGTTGACAGTTCATGCATAAAATGTGAAAGTTAACAAAATGGGCACAACACTAGATATTGATTTATGCACTGATTCACTGAACCCAGCAGTTCTATGGGCCCTTTTGCCCATCTCTCCTATGCATTAAGCGTTAAACTTGTTTCAGTTTGAATTAAGCGATATGTAACTGTTTTAAGAGAACAAAATACATAAAGTACCTCATCTGCCAGTAGGAACAGATTCTCTTCCTTGGCAAACTTGATGACCTCTTCAATATTCTGTCTGGGTAACACTTGACCTTAGTACAAAAATGTTATATACTTTTTATTCAGAAGCAATCAAATATAAATTTGTTACCCCATGTCAGCAGACGTATTGTTTTTATCCTGTTGAAATCAGACTCAATTATAACCTGCAGATGCATGTAACTTCATAGGGACGAAATTTGGTGTATTTTATTGCAATTTTGTCTTGAATCTGTGGATTATATATTTTTAAAAACATTTTTCCATCACAGTCTGTAATTCATGAATCTATCTTCCCAAAAAATCCTCTACTGGTATCGAAGTAGTATCCGTCATGAAATGAAGGTTTTCTTAAAATATTTTTTATCTTAAAACCAGTCATTAAAAAATTCGGCGATATAAAGTCTTTAGCTCTTTAGCTTTAACGGAACATAAACACTGAATTTTTCCCACGCGCATGCGCGCGAGTAAAGGGGTTTAAAAAGAGTTTACAAAATGGACAAAACCGGTTCGCTACAGAAGCAGTTTCCATCACGAGAATTTGTAGAACAAATTTGTACTTACTGATAAATGATACAACCAAATAATGATGTTATATGTTTTTTTAAACCTTTCTGATGACTACCTCCTACTCGTATAACAAACAGTAACAGTATATTGGTAACCTCCCTTAGATAATAAAATCAGGCATCTGTCCGCTTACAAATTTATGATTTTGGCGGAGTCCGCTATTTTTCATATTGATTTTAATTAAATAATTATTTTATATCGATTTGGTCATAAAATCATGTATTTTGAGTTTTCTTTGGCGTTTTTGGGTCGTCGTCTGTTTTTGACCGCCAAGGAAAAAAACTTGTCCTTAAATTGGACGTGATTGAGTTATCCTTTGCGCATGCACAAACAGTGCGCGTGAAATCCCTCATGCGCGACTTGTAAACAAAACAGGTGTTGCACTTTTAAACCTTGAATTCATAAGTATCATGTTACCTTTGCTGAAAAAAACTGAACTCAGCTCTGGCATATAAGCCAGTGTTATAAAAACAATCACGATTTCTATGTAGAGAGTTACACGGAATGTAAAGTAGCGCTATATCGGATACTGCTAGCATACGGATACTGCTTCGATACCAGTAAAATCTGTGTCTCACAAACAGTGATGGTATCACTGTAACTGAAATTGACTCAGCCCAATCAGAAAGGTTACTATTGGACCAACAGCTCTAAAACATCTTGATAGATATCACATACATATTATTCTCAGACATTATTTCAAATCCCACATGTGGTTTCAGAGAATTTTTCACTTTGAAAAAAAAATGTACATGTACAGACATTGGCCAAACCTCTGATGACAATCTTTTTTACAATTTCAACATTTCTTGAATAATCTGGGTAGGGGGTTACAGAAACCTTTCATCGATATAATCTTGAAATATGACTAGAGGAGAAGAGTCTAGAGTTTACCATACAACCATATACTTATTAGGTAAACTAGGTCCCTCCTCCCAAATATATGGCTTTTCCTTCTTTTTTCTTGTTTTGTAAACCAAGATTAGTTCGACAACCTTGTTAGAGGGTAATCTAAGGAACATTTCCATATAAGAAACTCAGTTGCTAAGTCAATCAGAACCATTTCAACAAATTTAAGAGTCAAATGTCAGACAGTTTCTGGCCAAGTTTAATGAAATTCCTGTTGTGGATCAAAGACACACATCAAGCTATCCAAAATTTATTTTCAGTTCAGATGAGCTAAGCACTACCTTTTCTTCCATCTGTGTTAGTCAGTGTTTGCTTTTAACTGCTTGTTAAATGAATTTAATCAACTGATTCAACAGTTAGCTTTCATTCTTCTGCTTTGGAATTCTGTGAGACTTTCCACGATATCCAAATTTTATTCAGATAAAAACCTTCTTTGAGAACAGACTGACGTCTCTTGAACTGGTTAAATGCGAAATCAATTTCTAATCTGACAAATGATAGATTGGTCTCAAACACATTTTACATGATCTCTGGCTACAGAAGCACATAAAGGCTAATTTAAGTGTAAATGACATGAAAGAACTCTTGTCATATAAAAGGCTATGCTTAAATTAATGTGATGTATGGACATATTACCTGTAGGATTTCCAGGGTTGATGATGACTATACCTCTAGGTACACAGTGATCTCTGGCCTCACTGATAGCTCTTTTTAACTCAGCAATGTCTAATGCCCATGTATTAGACTCATCCAAGAAATAACCTATCTGAAAAATTAAACAGACACAAGGTTTCTATAAGGTTAAAACTAGTGATCTTTAATAATGTATTTTTAATAACAGTAACTTTGACCTTGACAAATTAATTTTTTTTTTACAATCTATTTATAGTAACAGTGACTTTGAACCCCTCCCCCCCCCCCAATTATTTATTTTTTGCCGATAATTAAAAAAATATGTTAAAAATCTATTTTTAGTAACAGTGACCTTGACCCGCAATGCAATCCCAAGCTCCTCTCCACGTATGCTACCTAC
>JAUMHA010056321.1:0-19309 GCA_032359765.1 Saxidomus gigantea
ACACTCAAAGGAAATCGATATAAATTAAACATATAAATATGTTAAAGAAAATGTAGATTTACTTATCATTCACACAATAAATAATGCTTATTATTTCCTTTAAACGTTTTAAGAGTTTTCGAATTTTTTGACCTTCGTCTTATGATTTCAGAATTAGTAAAAGAACAAAAGACTGAAGATGTCATCAGCATCTGTCGGAACAGCATCTGTCGGAGCAGCATCTGTCAGAACAACTTCGCAACCTGTAGATACAGGCAGATATACGGCGAGATACTATAGTTTGGTTAATGATGTTGGGGGATATGTTTGCAGATATATTTTTCTGAGGGAGTGTGAAAAAAATAAATATGGGAATCTGACTAAGTTTCTCAACGACGAGAGAGAAACTATAAATACAACGATGAGAAACAGGCAACACATTTTCACCAAAATACAGATTGACAAGCTATTCCCAAATGGAAAGGCAGCTTCATCAGCGGAGGAATTTGACATATCGTTAAGCCTGTCACTGTTAAGAACCTTCATATTTTACGACTGGTCGTCAATTGCTATGTGGAATAGAGATCTACATGACATATATGTAACAAATGCAACTGCTATAGCTGATCTTGCGCGGTTCAGATTATACAGGAATGAGGTTCGTATTCTGTAGCCATAGCCAGTTAGGTCGATTTATAATCATAACTAACCTCGAATATCTTTAAAAGTAGTTTGTTCATTTAAAAACGTATCTTACCTCACATAAGACTTTTCCATCTACATAAAAGTTAGACATATTTTGCATAATACAGTTAATTAAATATCCTTATGTTATTTTTTTCAAGAAAAATTGAAACCCCAAAAACAACAGGGATCATCTACTCAGTAAAACCAATCATCGTATTAAGTTTGAAGACTGTTGTGACCTGTAGAGTGCTATTAAGGAAAAGCTAACGGAGGTCACTGTGACTTTGACCTTTGACCCACTGACCTCCAAACCAGTAGGTATCGTGTACTCTGTAAGATTAATCATTCTATGAAGTTTGAAGACTGGGGTAAATACAGATCTCAAGGTATTGAGCGGAAAATATTTTCAAAGTTTGGGTCACTGTGACCTTGACCTTTGACTCACTGACCCAAAACAATAGGGATCTTTTTCACGTTCCAAGAAACCTTCTGAGCCAGTATGATGAAAGTTGAATGAAAATTGTTACCTGTAGAGCGTTATCAAGCAAAAACTAACCGAGGTCAATGTGACCTTGACCTTAAACCCAATTACCCTCAAAACAATTTGGGATTATCTACATGTTGCAGGAAACTTTTTGAGCAAGTTTGATGAAAGTTGAATAAAACTTGTGACCTGTAGAGTGTTATCAAGGAAAAGCTAACGGAGGTCACTGTGAGCTTGACCTTTGACCTACTGACCCCAAAAACAATAAGGAATATCTGCAGGTTGCAGGAAACATTATGAGCAAGTTTTCTTGAAATTCAAATGAAAATTGTGACCTGTAGAGTGTTATCAAGGAAATATTTACGGAGAGAGGGACGACGGACAAACCACCATTGCATAAGCTCTGCTGGACTTGTCCAGTACAGCTTAAGTAAGAAGCTATTGCGATTTCAAGTATGTAAATTATATTGTGTAATATACTCTTTATCTTTATAAATATAAAAGTAGTACGATGTATATAAAACGAACTACTAGTATACACGCACCTGGATCGCTGAAATGTGTTTTCTATGCAGATTTATTGAATTTTGGTCCGTCATTGGTTTAATTGTACCCTTAACATTCTTTACGACCTATACAGTCATTATTTTTAGTTTATACTAATTTATTTTAGCTCGATTGTGAAAAAAGTTTGTAGCTTATCGAGTCACTCTCGAGTCCGCTTCCTGAAAAAAAATCCCAGTACTGGTGTCATATGAGGAGGTACGGTCGTGACCCCAGTGAGGCTCGAACCCGCAACCTCCGGGATGAGCGGCAGACACCTTAACCTCTACACCACCGCTGTCCTTATACTTACTATATGCCGATACTGGTGTCATTTCTCACAAACATTTTCTAGGTTCAAATTAATACATTTTACTGAATAGTAAATCAATTTATAATGAAATGAAGCATTTTTAAATTCTGAAATCATATACAGGGACTGCAAAGGAAATTCCGTACACTTTGTGTGGTTTTAATAAAATGCTTTGTTACTTTTAAAAGCTTTTAATGGTCTCATTCAGTGTTTTAACTTAAGTTGTCGACCGCACCTTCAGCATTTGTGCTCTTATATACACTGCAGTGCTAAACAGAAACAGTAGTACATAATAAATTTACCGTCGTATTTTGGCAGACACTATCACCGAGTACTATTATTTTCCAAGAAAATGTAAGTCTGATCTAATGTAAAGTGCACTCGCCGCATTTCTGAACAAAATTTGTAGTATCAGGCTAATATACATGTATATCAACCGAGACATTCTGGTTTAGGTACACATGCATGTATTGATGATATTTTTTTTTATTCCTATGGTGTCTGCTTCACATGTTCATTGTATATTATACTATAAATTCAAGGGGCAATGGCATAATGTTCTTCAATTGTACTTGGTAAAAACATGGCAGCTAAATAAGTAGCTTTGTATGTCAAGAAATATGCACGTCTTTGATTCATTTATCGTAATTCTAATTCTAAAAGTGAATGCATCCGATTTGAAATAGTGTGACCTTAATCACAAGAAATACATCATAGCAGGGTATATAAAAACTCTTCGAATACAATTAAAATTACGGTAAAATGTAAAAGAAAAATGTACTAAGAAAGGTGAGACCTGTCTCCGCATTTTAACGACCACAAAAACTAACTCTTTCGAAATCCAGTGTAAGTTGTTGTAATAATAGAAACACACATTGAAACATTAAAACGCATTTAAACTACGTTGTGTATTATTGTTACACTTATTGACATTACTAAGAATTAACTTAGTAAGCTTTTATCTATATTGAGACTTGAAAAGAGGCTATTGTCGAGATATTGATCAGATTTCGTATATTATGATATTTCAGTTCATCCATGAGTTTCCAGACACAAGCACCTCTATGCCAGAAGAAGTATTTTGGAGCAACTGGGGTGACTTAACCAGGGTAAGTGTAGCTTATCAATTTATTATGTTAAGCATAAAAAAGCTTTTTTTTTATAATGTATCTATTTGCTTTCGGACTATATCGGCTTAAAATATAACACTTCAGTCTTGGAGCAAAAAACTAAAAAGAATTAGAGTATTTCACGTCGTATCTTGTAACAAGACCTTACATATTTGTTACTCTAGATGATCACAAGCTTTAAATATGAAGCTAATTGCTTCAGTTTTATTTCAAAATTGAATTCTTATATCCGATGGTACGAGGGGCGAGTCACGCCATTTAAGCAGAAATATACCTCCTATATACATACTCTATTTCGATGTAGACTCCAAATATTTGTATAGTTCGTTTGTGAAAATATTAATTTAAAGATAAAAATTGATATATTTTCGACCCTGTTTTTTTATATCCATATATGTATTGAAATAAAAGCATAAAACGATAACAAATCTCATATAAATATTAGTCGATTTATTATTGTGATAGAAATATTTCACGAATTGCTATAATATGATATCCTATTAAATTGGAATACAAACTTAAATTTGATATCTAATTTGCCAATGACTGTTCGCTTTATAACATAAAGATGAGCTGAGGGCAGCTGAGCAGTTGTTATAGGGGGCTTAGTCACGCCATTTAGCAGAAATATAACTCATATAATGTACGTATTGAACTCTGCATGGACATATTTTTCCCAGATCACATTTTTCACATTGTGAAAAATAGGACCCTTATCGTTACAAATGTGAATAATATTATCTCATTTGTCACAAAAAAACAGTCACATAGCTCACATTTTATGTAAATTTTGCTATTGATGCGGAATTATGTTGTGTCATTACATCACATAATTCATAATTCAATTTCTATATGGTGTGTTATTATAAAAATGTATTTTTACAACTAAATCACATTTTGTTTACATATTGTTGGGTAACGAACTTTCTGTCCGACATGTAAATCCGAGTCGTATGCTAGAGGGTTTGCAGTCTGTTACCCTGTCGTACTGGAACCAGGACCAACACGCGTAGGGGCAGGTAACACCAGACTTGTAATGTTGGTTTTAATAGAAACGAACTCTGAAAAACTGATCCATCAGTCTTATAGCCAATGTTCATAAACTATTTTATACGCCTAAAGTATGGTAACGGTCCGTCTATTATCACTTGGATGTAACTTTGTAAAGAAATGAGGAATTTCAAAATGTTAAAAAATATTAACATTTCATCCCGACGCGAAGAGCGCATGCTTCGACCGCTTACGGTCAATGTCAAGGTCGTGCGTTGAGGTAAAAAGTCATTTGATTATATTTCTTGTCTTTCTAATATCTCTGACACCCGTAGAAGGATTTTCATTAAATTTCGATTACATGTACACCTCACCACAGCGTGAACAGGTGGCTAGTGCATTAGATTTACGATTGGAAGATGGAAGGCGAGCATGCATGGAGTTGATGATTGATGATGTTGATTAATGACTGAGGGACGATGACGATAATGCTAAACTAATTGATGCTGGATTATGTTTGATAGCGATGGATGCGATGATTTACAATTGTAATAAATTAGGATGAAGACTTTTGATTATTATAATTACTATTATTATTACGGCGATAAGCACTAAAACCACGGATAGATCTGTGAAAAATCTTATTTTCTTTAGTAACCAGTCCCCTTGTAGGACAACACATATTTCAAATATGAAAATGTGAAGGAGATAAGGATCCTATTCTTCACACACAAAAGTATGAAACCTCTGATCTGGGAAAATATGGTCTTACATAGCATATATCATTTTTTCACATGAACATGTATAAACCTTATCTTGCAGCAGCATTGTTTTATGAAAAGACGATTTCGTAAACGAAATTGAACATAATTCTATTTCGCACAAGAACATTTTCAAATTTGTAGTGATGGTAAGCTCATGCATTTTCCAGTCTCATTCACGTTTAATTCCTTCTTTTGATGATTATATAACACACATTAGTTAACAATAAGTCACAAACTACTATTTCGGTAACTACGAACTAAACGAATCTCAGTCCCAACATCAGCCTTAACACCTTCCAAAATGTTTTTTTTTTTTTAATTTAATTAAAAATATATCCTTAAGTTTAATTATGCATCACGTTTAACTGCCGGAGTTTAAAAATTACCTCACATTATTTTTTTGTTGATTTCTGTTGCTTTCATATCCATCTATGATTATAAATTGCCGTTTTCGATACTTTTGAAAAACTTCTTGTTTCACGTTTCCTCCTGCTGTTACTGCTACTGCCAACTTCACACACATCGAAAAGTAATGTGGAATGTATCACTCTTTTATGTATATATCCTAATTTATCTATTCTCGATTGCGAAACAAGTTCGTACAACTTAGATTAATCGCTCTCGAGACTCATTCCAGATGGAGTCAACCTCGAAGAGAGAGGCAATGTGGAATTATTTGTGTCTTGCCTAAGGACACTACCAACACCGCTATGGAGGGGATCGAACCCGGGGCCCTTCGATCCTGAGGCGAACACGCTACCACTGCGCCACGTCAGCTTCACGCTATCACGCTTTTGGCATTCATATGATCTCATATATTCTATTGATGTGATTGAAAGCGATCTTGCTGTTCTATTTACAATGGTCTTTTAATGTACTTGTTACATCTCTGATATTGTCAAAATCCTTCATGACAGCCTTGACCAATGCCAGTGTGGCAAGTGATAAAATGGTCGAAGGTAGCCAAATGCCTCACAATATTGAACAGCGTATTTTGTCAAAGAAGTTAAACATTTCACAGGAACGATTATATGCATTTTTCCAGATATTTCTTCATCTCGGCAAGTTGTACAATATTCCAGACGTATATAGAAAGATTGACAACCTTCTACATAAACCCTTAGATGCAGCAAGAGAAAGCGAACTCGATAATGAAATTAAGCTGCTCAGAGAAGAAGTAGCCTGTTCGAAGCAAATTGACGAGATCACTGGAATAGTTCAAACGATTGACCTAAATCAAGTAGACATAAAAGAAAAGGTAGACGACATTCACAAAGGAATGACCACAATAGGTAAGTGAGAAATCTGTTGTTTATACAACTCTGTCTCAATGTTTTTAGCTTTAGTTCAGACCCCTTCTTATAGAAGAAATTTCACAACATTTGTCGTTGGTAAACTACTGAAATGTTATCAATAAATACTTAAATACAATAATTTACCAATTATTTTACTTTATTCAGATATGGCAATTCCTTATTACTCAGTTCACTTAGAGTAGACATTTATTGTACTGGTGTCAGTTGTATTTGTATCTCTCTGCTTTGACAGAAGACTGGTTGGAGAAATAATCATACTTAAATCCACTGGCTAGAATTCGACAAATTTGTTCACGAGTGATTGCTACGAGGCCTAGTTGTTTGTGTCATGTTCAATATTTTCTATGCAGATTTCTTCTAAGAGTTGTAGTCCTTTGGAGTTTAAATTGAGTTTGCATCTCAGTTTCATAAGATGCTAACGACCTGACATTCTCCATTTTTCTTTAGTCTTTGAACATTGATTTGCGTTTTCATGTCAGGTCATCTTTTACATTTTCCTGTATTGTAATAAATTTGCACACTCTTCATAATTTATATTTGAAGGTTTAGAGGTGTTTTCCTTCTTTGATCATTTCACGTCTGTCTAAGCTTTTTGAACATTTGCATATATCCATAGTTGTTTAGTATATTTCTGAAAAATACTTCTACTTTTTTCTATGATCCTCTCTCAGTCATTGTGCAAATTATGATTACAAGCTTTCTTGCCGTAAGAATAAGTGTTCTCGTTGATTTAATACTTTTCTGTTTTAAAACTTTCCGCATTTGTACAACCCCAATATCTAGAAGTAGATATACAATATGGTCGGTAGACAAAACAATGTCCGATGAATAACTAGAGAATGATTTGGCCTAAGAAAGGAACTTGGTAGGTTTATTAGTCATGACAAGTCACTCACCTCTGTTGACTTTGTAGTCACCAGGTCAAAGGTCAAGGTACAATGACCTTCAACCAAATAGTTTGATCAATAACGAGAACGTTTTTGCCTAGCGCATTTTTTACGGAATTGAACAACTAGTTACAGCTACATCATTTTGTTGCAGAAATTAGAAATAAAAGTCATGAGAAACATTAATTTGAAGAGTTCCGTTTAAAAAGCAACTTTCTTCCTGGTTAAATTTGTATTTGATATAATGTAAGTGGTGACTTAAATACGGTTTGTCTGTAATAGCATCTATGATGTGTCAGCATGTAGATAAAAAAAATATACAAAACACTCAACAATTTCTATCCTGACAGGCATTTAATCTCACTTTCTCTTGACCGAAATCCTGCCATTGGCACTAGTGTTCAATGCAAGTGAAACACGCTTATTTCTCAAGTTTCTTCTTCAATTCTGCGTCGGATGTTTTAGCTCAACTGAACAGGAAGTGCTCATTGTGAGATGAGGTATTGCGATCACCCGTGTCCAGTCGCCCGTCGTCAACAGATTTATTCAAACAAAATCTCCTAACGAACCACTTTGGCCAAATACTAACAAACTTCACAGGAATGTTCCTTGCGAATTCCATGCAATACAGAACCCTGGTTGCTATGGCAACCGAAAGGAAAAACTTAAAAGATAACTTACATTGTCTAGTGGTCCTTCACCAAGTTTGTACAAACCGTGTCGCCAAAGTAAAAAGTGACCTCTCCCGAGGGTCACTTGTCTTACATAGACTTTTCGTCGTCCATCGTCGTACGTCGTAAACAATTGCTTCAAACGACATCTTCCTTGCCACTTGGCCAGTTTCAACCAAACATCACACTATTGCTCCTTTGATTATCCACTGCGACAGTTGCTAAAACTGTGCCGCTCCGCTGCATATAATGGCCACCATAGTTTAATATAGAAAAAACAACTAACGACGACATATCCTACTACTCATTCAACTGTTTGGTGAGCTTCCAAAGCGATGTGCCATCCCTTTCCATGTTGATAAATGCAGCTTTCTCTCTCCAGCTTTTTTGTCTGACTTAGAGCGTGGCTCTTACATGTTTGCACTTTGCACTATCTTGTTGAGACGTGATGTTGCTGTCTTGAGAAGTGTGTGTTCTACCTCTCGTCTGCTTTATGATAATTCATCCTGAAGAAGGAAGTTTCAATATGTGTAACTTAATTTAGCTTAAATACCTGAACATAAAAATGATTAAATCGAAAAGACCGAAAAGTTGTAATTTAATAACATAAACATTATAGAGGTTACTCAGTAAGACATTATAAGGGAGACATAATAATGTTCTTTAACAATTACAAATCTTCAAATAAAGACAAACGGCAACTGGCCAGCTCTTAAATTCATAAGTACAGACTTGCGGTTCCCTTTCCTATATGCATGTTATCAGTTCAAATATTCAAACGACCTATACAAAGAAGCTGTTACATGACCTTTTCCGATCAATGACGTTACATGGTATAAAATATACCTGGTCGTAAACAATAAATGAATAATGAGAACTTTTTTCATCAAACAATGACTTTTACAGAACAGAGAGGAAATTGATTATTCTTTATTGAAAAACAAATCATCATATGAATTGCTCACATTATGTCGACACCAATACCTTATTATGCGTTTCAAAGCCATAATTTATTAGTTAAACATGTTTGATATTTTTAAATACAGTAATATAAAAGACCGCATCGATAGCCTAGTGGTAGAGTGTTCGTTTCCTATGTTGGAGGTCGTGGGTTCTACCACTGGCCACATCAAACCAGAGTTGTAACAATGGTTAGTGCTATATCTAGACAATAAAAAAGGAGCAGGAAGGATTAAGTTTGTGACGGGGCACTTTATGTGTGTTTGAGGACTTAAACAGCTTATAATAAGAAAATCTCTTTATAGAATTGTGTTTCTATACATAAATGATGCTAAAGCTTTGTATAAGGAGTCTTGATGAAAATGCTTCTACAAATATTTAAAAAAGACTTTTTTATCTTCTGTTGTATGGGGTACAACAAAAGTGCAGCAGGTCAGCTCGAAAGGGCAGCAAGGGAGTCAAAAGGGGCAGGGTGCAGCACCCTGCTAAAACATTCTAGATATTACACTAATAGTACTTAAAGCTCCTATGCTAGGCGCTCAGCAATATAAAGGGTAATGTGAGAAAGATAAAGATAAACTTCCTGCTTCTGGGTAAAAGAAAGAACTAAAGTTGGAGCTAGAACGTGTCGCTATTATATCATATAAGCGGCTATTTACGCGAAAATAATATAAACGAGAAAAACGCGTACTTAAATGCCTAAAACCATTTCTAGATTTACATTATAAATAAGATTCTTTGTCTATTATCATCTTCACACATTTCCTGTGTGTATTTCTCATTTCTGATCAAAACTATTGCAGAAGTGATAGAGATACAAGATGAGGTACCAGACAACATTTTTGAAAAGACAAAACAGTACAATGATGCATTAAACACATTAAAAGAAAACCAAATACTTGTTTTGGATGGGGCACCAGGAGAAGGAAAGACAACTGCGGCAAAGAAGCTTGTTGTCGAGGTATCTGAAGGCAAATCCGTACAATTGATGACTACAGGTGACTGGAAAAAATTCGATTTTAACAAATCTGTTGTTGATGCTATTTTGATTGATGATATGTTTGGTGCAAGGGCTTTTGATAAAGAAGAAAGCAGAAAATGGCAAAAGGTTATGCCAAAAATTGCAAAATGGGTTAAAGATAGTCCTAATAAAAAATATTTTGTTATGACGTCGCGAACATATATTCTTCAAGAAGCCAAGAACAAAATGTACCTTGCAAACGTTTTTACTGAAGAGAACATTTTCACATTTTCAACGTCCAAACTTGAGAGAAAGGAAAAATTATCCATTTTGAATAAACATCTTTCAAATTCCAAACAAGAGGGGGACCAACGTCCAAATAAAGCTCTTCTTGATAAAATAAGTAGTTTAAATCTTACCCCATCTGGTTCATCATGTAGTATTGGATTTCCGGAATGTGCCAGATTGTTTGCGAGCAGCGAACGGCTTCGTAATGAAGGCGTTGAGTTCTTTCAGAAACCTATGACACATATTATGACATGCATTTCTGATATAGTTAAACAAGATGAGGCTTTCATAGCTTTCTTTGTTCTTTGGGCTCAGTCAAATCAAACACTGAAGCAAAGAGATCTTGAGATTTCACTTACAGATACACCTGAAGAAATAATAGATCCTATTAAGAAACTTCAATATCCTCCACAATATCACCTAAGACAGATTCGCGAACAGTTGCAGTATCACGCATTTAAAGGAGGATTTGTCCACTTTGACCGTGTGGCAGGAAAATATAGGTTTAGTCATGAGGTCGTTCGAGATGCTGTCGGATTAGTTGCTTATCAAAGAAATGCATCGGCCGCTCTTTCATGTTGCAGTGCAGCTTTTATTGAAAATTATGTACGACTTCCGTCAAAATCAGCTGAAAATGGTACGGAAAGAGAGGAAAGAAATGAAGTAGAAAGCATTTGCCTATCGTTACCACCATCCCGATTTGACCAGATTTGCCTGAGAGTCGTATCCCTGATTATTCCAGATCCATCAGTTGTAAATAAGGAATATTACACACTCTGCAAACACCAAATTTTTGAGCATGAAGAAGTGTGTACAATATTTATCAAGGAGATCAAAGGAAAGGGTATTCTGAAATCATTTCTAACAACTGAGGTGAGAACAATTTCGTTTTTACTGATTACATATGATTTTCTTGATGAATGCGAAAAAAAAAAAGGTGTTCGAATACCATCTTTTTTACTGTGGCAGACTGAAAAGGTACCCGAATTAGCAAAACTGTGTTTCAAAGAGATGGAGCAAAATAAAGTTGAATATGACCTACAGAATGAGCTCTCTGTCTCTTTGTTCATAGCAGCTATCATAGGTTCTCTTGAAATAGTTCAGTTTCTTGTTGCTATGGGCGGCAGGGTAACGTACAAAATGCTAATGATTGCATACGCAAACAAAAAGCTTGAATTTTTAAAGCAATGCATCAGGCTTTCAAATTTTGAGGCAGTTGAGTCGCTGTACCATTTTGCAACAAGCAAAGAAAAATTAGATATTTGTGACCTACTACTGAAAGAGAGAGTTCTGGATGGTAAAAAGAGGACACTTTTCTTCTATGCTGTTGCAACAGGAAAAGTAAAAATTGTGGAAAAACTTCGGTCAATTGCAAAAAGTCACAAGGTAGACATGACTCCGAATAATAGTCATAATACACCATTGCACGTTGCTATCAGAATGTCTGTCGAAGATCCTGATGAAACCAGAAGGCATGTTTGGAAGACACTGTCGGTTTCCTTGTGTAAAAAGTGTACAGATAACCTGAATTTGAAAAACTCGAACGGTCGCACTTCACTATATTTAGCATGTATTTACAATGCTACAGACATTATAAAAGAGCTACAAGAAAAAGATGCTCATCTGGCAGTAGAGAACAAGACATTGCTTCATGAGTTTGTCATGACTGATAAAGTAGAAGCAATAAAAATTTTACTGACTATTGGTTTCAACTATACCGTAACTGATACTGAAGATAGAACACCAATGCAGTTAGCTGTTGCGCTTGGCAAAACTGCAGCTGCTGATGTACTACGAACGTTTGCCCGTTCAAGAGAAACATAAAATACTTGTACGGCTAATACTGTTGATACGGACACGAATATTGTTACAGACAATGACAGCCTTTAAAGACAGAAAAGCATTGTACTTAGACGGAAGTAGAGAAGTACAGTTGTTATCAGAGAAATAAAATGGTCATACAACAAATCGGAAAATAGATATGTCCAGTCTCTCATTATGTCCTGACTGAGAATTCAAGAGCTGCTTTGAAATTTGTTAAACACATTTTATATTCTTACAAGAGATACTTAACGTCCGAAAAAGTAAATGCCCCCCCCCCCAAGACAAAAGGCAAGTACTGTGTGGGGTGTAAAATGTACATAACAACATTTATCTTTCATCTCAAAAGTAAAATCATCTTGAGGGTTGACCACAAAACTGCAGTAACTTACATAAAATAAAGAAGGACTTACAACAGTGTTGCGGCGAACGCTTGATATGCAGATGAAATAAACACAAGTTGAGATCACTAAGGTTTTTCGATTTAATTTAGATATCTCTTTCTATCATTGAAATGAATGCCATTCGTAACAAAGTACAGTGACATCACTCAGACGACATAATTTTGAAAAAGTATGAGTAAACACGCGGTCGTTATTTTACTGGTCGTCAAACATAAATGTAAGATATCTGTTAACTTGTTTACAAACAAATAACACTGTTTATCGTCAGTACAAGTATTTGCTTTTCATGTGTTTCATAGAAAAGTTTGTTTTTTTTACTTAAAACAATTACTTGTAGATAGGTTTGTAATATAACACAAATGAACAATCAGAGGGGTCATACAGGAAGCAAACTATGCCGACCTGTGACGAAAAGTAACACTTTTACAAAAAATCCTGAATACAGCCTGTATTTTAAAATATTCTGGTATCAGATCCATTATATATTTCGTTTTCCAAACTATTTTGCTAGCTTTCAAAGGTTTTTGTTGAGTTCATCGTTGATTTCCAAAAAAGTTAATTGTGTTAAAAAGACGTACCAGATTTTCGTTTCAATGTGAGAATGCGGTTAATATTTCTTTCAATTTGTGGATGTTTTTTTTTCATACCAGCACCAAACATATCATTATTGAAATTTTGCATATATTTTGAGGGCCTCGGTTCAACTATAATAGTGGTTGACTGAGATAATTTGATGTAAATCTGTACATATATTATGTGTTTGTTGCAGTTTTATGTAAAGTAGACGTATACCCATATCTAAATGTTTAGGACATGTCAGTGTTAAATTGCCTGCCATTAGTTTTTATGCACCTCGGTGGGCATATTAAAATCGCACCGTCCGTCTGTCTGTCTGCACATAACATGTTCGACTTGTAGGACTAGGTAAGGGTTATAGAACAATGGTTTTCTATTAGATTTGTTAAATTTTGTGTGACTATTCTGTGTCTTGTGCTGCAATTTTAAACAAAAGAATAGTCACACAGGACGGCATTTTAAAATTGTCCGTCTTTGTGTTTGTCCTTACATTTCATCGTGTCCGGACAGTAACTTCGTCATGCATTAAAGGATTTTGAAATAAGTTTGCACACATTTACAGCACATCAAGACGACGTGTCGCATGCAAGACCCACGTCCCTACCTTAAAGGTCAATGTCACGATTAGGGATTTAAGGTCAAGGTATCCTGTTTATATGCACACATACGTGTCCGGACTGTAAATTCGTTTTGCATTGAATAATTTTAAAATAACTGGTCACAAATGTTTCGCATACCACGACAACGTGTTGCGTGCAAGACCCACGTCCCTACTTTGAAGGTCAAGGCCACACTTAAAGTTTAAAGGTAATGGAATCATGTATGTATTCGTGTCCGGATTGTAACTTTGTCATGCATTAAAGGATTTTAAAATAACTTGCGTCCAAAATCCACATCCCTAACTCAACTGTCAAAGTCACACTAAGAGTTTAAAGGTAATGGAATCCTGCATATATGAAGACATTCGTGTCCGCACTGTTTTTTTGTTGTGCAATAAAGGATTTTTAAATAACTTGGCACAAATGTTCAGCACATCAAGATCCACGACCCATGTTCCTGCTTTAAAGGTCACACTGAAGAGTTTAAAGGTATTGGAATCCTGTATGCAAGGTCATCGAATCCTGTATACATAGTAACTCTAGGGATTTCAACATCACATCGCACAAGTACTGAGCACATCGAGCTGACATGTCACATGCAAGTCCCGCATCTTACATTAAAGGTCAAGGTCACACTTAATGGTCAGACATTTTAGAGTTCTGTATATATGCACATGTTCTTGTCTAGATTGTAACTCTTTTATACATTGAATGATTTTTAAATTAATTGGAACATATGTTCAGCACATGGAAATAAAACGTCGTACGCAAGCACTGGGTCCACACCTTGAAGGTCAAAGTCACAGACTGTGAAACACCTCTTTGGGGACATTTGTCACTAACGAGGGACAGCTCTCGTTTGTTGATAGTTTAATGTAATGTTTACATACACATTTGAGTTTTTACTAAATCAATATCCCTTTGTTTTTTTATAACCTTTTATCAGATAAGACAATGTCTGACTAGGTGTATTTTATATTTGACATTTAGTCCAATAATTAGACAATAAGTTTTTTTGGATAGTATTACATGTTTGTAGAGATACTTGGTTTATTGCTTATTTCATGTGACGTCTGAGGTATAATATGCAAGATCACAATACTTTTGCAAACAACTAATTCTCCACTTTAGAGAAATTGTGACTGTTGAAAAGGTTTATCAAAATTAAATGTTTTGCTTTTAAGAAAGATAAAAAATAAAATTCAGATTTTCTTAAATGATTTTATTCTTACCGAATCAGTAATCCATAAATTTCACTTTAATTATTTTTTCGATTTTTAAATGAAATAAAGTACGCCTCTACCACTAAAACTATTAATTTGTTTGTTGAAGAGAAACTGTGTATACCTTTCTCAAACTGTACCAAGAGTAACTTTTTTTGAGTAATTCATTCACATAACTCAACAATTTATACAATTTGAAAGAGAAAGTGCATACAATTATGGTACAACATTGACAATTTTTTTAACTACCATGTATGTTAAAAATGTGTATTACAAAAGCACAACTAACATGTTGAGTTTCTTCATTTTGCATTTCTTTTAAGATACTCTTTTTATCATGTGCATCAACATTTTTAAACTTTCAATAATAGATATACAGTAGCTGATTGTGAAATGGAGAAGCTAGTCTATCAGTGAATATGACCTCAACTGTGAACACACAGGTCTGTCTGCCACCCCCCCCCCCCCCTCCCCCCCCCACTAACATTCCATTTCCGTTGTCTTTAAGTTGTTTGTTGATATGTTGATGTATTGTTAGGCTTTCAAAACTTAATTATAACCACAGTTCTTAGGATAAGGTGACAGTGTCCAATATTGTTGTGTAAATGCATTTGATATTGTAAGAATTAAATCTTTCCTGGCATACATGATCTACCCTTTGAACAATTGTTGTATATATTTGTTACGTCACTGTCACATAGTCTTAAGTGAACGGTATTTAGATGTTCATTGCAGTTTAATGTCATATACACCTGTCACAAGAGATTCTTCAATATTAAGATTACTTAGATATTTATCGCAAAATTAATGTAAATGATTTTCGCCTGTTACAAATAAAACTCTACCGATTTTTATTCTTTGTTGTCAGTTTAGTGCATTGCTCATCTGTAACAGGTGAAACTATTTAATGAAAATACTGCCACAAGTGTGGATGTACCACATTTCAGTTGCTGTTGAGTGACTGTTGTCTGAAACAGTAACTCTGTACATGTATAGATGTTTTTTTGTAAGATTTTGGTTTTGTTTTTGGACTAACATATGCATAAGCAAATATATACAGATATTTAGTTGCATGTTAAAACGTTAATGTACTGTACATTTTATAAATTTCATTTACAATGAGTTTGAGCATGCAATATATTTGATACTTCATTCCTGTCAAGAGAATGATATTTTCTAACTATTGACTAGATATTTATATGATAGCGAATCCGGTGGACAGGATAAATGCAGTAGTACTGTAATCACGAATGCCAAAGGAACGTAAAGTTTATTCTGACTTTGAACGGAATCGCTTATCCGCAGTAAAGGTCAGATAACATAGCATGGAAAGTTATGGCTCGTCTTCTGTTTTCATTATCATATTTATTTACTGGCATCATGGATGAAAAGACCTTCGTACATTTCATACATTATTCGATAAGAACTGATAAAAATGTTCATAAAACTGGTATTTTGGCACACGATTTTTACATGTAAAACCAATAGAAACAAATTATAGCTACTATATTTTCCTTCTCTTTTGCTTGAAAATTCTAAAAACTATCGATAAGGAAACAACAATGATTCCTTTTCTTAACTGTGCGATATTTAATGAAAAAAGCATATCATTGAAAGGAGACACATTTTTCACTGAACATGATATCCATCGGAGGAAAATGTATTTTTTGCCGTCAAACATATATGAAGCTTTACAAAAATGGTAACCATGATTAAAGACTGCCAGTTTAAAAAACTGAACTGAGTTTTGACGTCAAATTATGGAATGTTACTTCATTGTTAGAGTAATCAATGACGCCTTAGGGTACCACGTATTTAGGATGATGTAATTTTTTATCTACAGCAGATAGGAAACTGAATCTTTTTGCATTGTTAATTCAAATATGCCATTAAAACTAGTTATCAAGTACTTTGTCCTAAGACGCCCCTTTTCCCGTGACGCCGGTCAATTATACTGTATAGTAGCTTTGTGTAGAAAGATGATATTTCCGTAAATTAAAACAACAGAAGAATCGACATTCGGAATAATTTTAAATTTCCCCCTATTTATTATACATGTAATTCATATCATTTTTTTGTGTGTGAATGGTCTTCGTTTTCTGGAACAAGCCTCTTATATGTACAAATGTAATTGACACTGGAATCGCTAACATTCACAAATATTAGCATAATTATCATCACAGTTGTGTACTGCTGTTTTCTTCCTGTTATAAACCTTTTTTAAATGTAGAAATGTTGCTTTAAGAATTGTATATAGTCTTATATTGCAATTTTTGCTTTTGATTTTTAAGCTCATGCAGTTTTTTTATTTTGAAATGTTTTTATTTAATAATATAATATCATTTATGGATTCCTACCGGTTCTCGGGCGGAAAATGAACATTTTTGTCTTTTGTGTCACAACAAATACAAGTAAGCCCATACAATTCCACAGGATAAACATAGGTTTTCTGATGACATTATAAACTTGTCTATTTATCTACTGCGTTCACATTTTGTATAAATAAGGCCAGAAAAGGGGTATTATTTATCTGTTTGAAGCCACATCGGGCAACCAATTATCGGACACTTAGTTTTGTGCAACGCACTGTTCCCAACAAAGATGTAATTTTTACTATTTTGAATACATGTATGGAAAGAAAACTAATAAATATAAGTATATTCCATTTAAGATACGCATCAGTTAACTTGCATTACTAACATTTATAGGTTTCATGTACATGAGGATAAAATATGCACAGTAATGATTTTTCTTACTCATGTTGATCCTTAAGAAAAAAATTGGAAGCCAAACAATTTTTTATAAGCATAAGCGTGGGCCTTGAAGCCTATTTGCGTGGGTAGCAAAACACGATCTTAACCACTCGAATAGTCCAGACAACATCTTTGCATTGGCATATTTCATATCTATTTTACATTACGCCTACCTTTAATGGTCTATTTATTTTTAAATTGTAATACTTAAATAATATGATTGCATTTAAACATTTTATGGCAATGATTATATATCTGACGAAGTCTGTATAATCGATATTCAGTGTACCTTTACAATACCCTACTTTAATCTCAGCGCATGCGCAATAAAATCAGAAAACACCCAGACTGCTGACAGCTTAGGTTATAAGTAGCAACACAAAATAGAGGTGATTAAAGCTGGATGTTTTAAAAAAATGAGAAGTTTGAGTAACATATTTAGGTACTTACACCGAAAGAACACTCGACCCAGTGACACGGTTCCGTAATCTAGAACCTTGAGTACGGTATAAAGAAACATGAAATCGCTCGAAAATCTGGTAGCGAGAACTTGCAGGAATCCATATTCAAATAATATGTTTTGTCATTATTTAGATGTTTTTATTTCACTTTTGCTCTTTTTGTTAATTGTTATAATACAAACTTACCACAATGTGCGCACGTTGCTAAAAAGTGTGACAACAGGGGAGGGTCATTTTTAATGTTGCAATAACGTGTGGCCCAACCCCTTTGCTATGTTGCAACACTTTATTTGCACAGATATTCTATATCACATCACTGTTTAATATTATGCATGCATATGTATTCTAAAAAAATGTACGTAGGCAATAGAATATGATTGAACTATTTAATAATATTTATAAGCAAGTATTCATACTTCAGTCAAACCTGTGTTAACCAACCATACAGGGGAAGCTGAAATCATGGTCTCTTATGACAGGTGGTCTCCTAACTCAGGATAATTGCTATCGTCTTGAAATACAAAAGAGGATTATAAAGTGGTTGCAACATGTCAGACTGTTGCTTAACTTAGGTGGCCGCTAGGGCAGGGCTGACTGTATCAAATACATGTATGTGCATGTAATTTTGGTTATATCCAGTGAATTACGAGACCATTCTTTTAATAATTGAGAAAATACACCTTGTGTACTTAATTTCAATATCAAGTATATTATGAAATAAAATGTTAATCATGTAATTAAATAGAAGTGTTTTCTTTTATCTCATTACATACAACAAAACGTGTCCACGCAACCAACTGTAACGACATTTGTCCTCATCTGACAGAATCATTCTGTCCAGAGGATGTTGCTTTATTAGATAATATTCAAGCTGGATTATGCACCATGCCTGATGCCCTTTCTCATACAGTATTCACTCTTCTTTGCTATATGTCATGATATCCTCATTAGTCCCCATCCGGTCATATGACCGGTAAGGGGATTATAATACGTTTGTGCTGTTCATCCGTCCGTCCGTAAGCAATTCGTTTCCGGTCTGTACACCATTCTTTAGATTTGTCCAACCCGATAGGGGACTTCGTATTGCATCACAATACCCTATCAACTTGTTTTATATTACAGTTTGAACATTTTCTCCAAAATCAGTAGTGAGTTCCCTTGAATTAACACGAAAGTCGCGCAAAATGACTATTGCGAAACAAATTGAAATATGTCTGTTTTTATGTTAAGTAAATCCTTATTAGGTTATTAATCGAAAAAAGAGTTACATGTATGATGGCTGAAGATTATTTGGAAATACAATGTTTATTATGCTGAAGATAATGATACAGCAGGGAATGTGTTATTGCAGTCGTACCGTTAAATGATACCTTCTGCAACCTATTTAATTCACAATCCAAGGAATGACTAAATATAAGCACCATTATTTTACCCTGTCTTAAAGAAAGTGAATATTAACATCGACTTTGCCCTGTAGTAAGTTCATGTCATAGTCAGTA
>JAUMHA010056432.1:0-19299 GCA_032359765.1 Saxidomus gigantea
TCCTTCATACAGACTAGTTATAGAGGCATGTAACGGGAAAACTAAAAAGCCGCCGACAATTCCTTGCCATCGGCTTTCCTTGCTTGCCAGTAGTGCTGCCTTATATATGAATATATGGGCTATATAGTGTCCTTGCCCCTCATTTCTTCTGCTATACAGTACCTTTCATATACGCCGGCTGATGTGCCAAATGTCTATGTCCCTGTGAGGGGTTTGACATCAAAGGAAGGTGCGTACATACGTAGGTACGGTAGTAGCCCAACTAATTGTACGCAAGGGCTTTTTGCTATATACAATGGCAGCCCATATATGTAATGTCAGTTTGTAAAATTGGTCGGTCTTGCAGTCAAAATATTGAGGCTAGGTCAGGTAGGTACATCAAGACCGTTTTGCAGATGATAGGAATGAAAATACAGTATACTGTCATGAAATGTATAGCCCCTATATTCTCTTTTTCACTGTGATGTGATAACCTTTCTTCATTTGGTAAAACAGAAAACACTGTCTTTAACTGTAGACTCATATGCAAGTTCACGTTTATTTCAAACTAAACAAAAAGCTTTTAACAACACAGAATTATTATAAATTAAATTCTATGATTATAAGCTAACTGTAGGCAGTCGTCTTCTTTCATATATTTCTTTTTGAATTTATACAGTTTATGATTCAAGAAGCCTAGAGACCAGTGATGAAAGTAGAGGAATCGACTTTCCCTAATATAAATAATTTTATCAGTACCTGGATGTACGAAGCTGAGAATAGTCAGTTAAGCTTGTTGTTTAACCAATCAGATTTTCGGGGTACCTCTCATTTCTTCTTTCCAGCCATAGCCTGAGTTGGGTCCTCTGGCCTCAGACCACGGACCACACCCAGCTGTTAATTGGTAGTGGCTATGAGAATGGCACTGCCTGTATTGCCTGAGCATAGTAACATCTGGAATGAATGTTTGAGAGTGATTTAATATGTTAAGAAAGGTTTCTTCATAATCAAACTAAAATAAACCAATCAGCTGATACAAACACCTAACCCTATCCCTAATATCATTATATTCCTCGAGCTTTGAGTCAAAAGACTTTTCAAATGTTTGCAAGTTTTCACAATTCTTGTTCATAACTATTCTCAGTAACTATGTTCCTGTTGGCACATTTTCTAGCAATCTACAATCATGACAATATAAATTCTTTTCTTACCAGAAATCAAGAGGAAATTTTTTTGACAAACTGCGTATTCATGTTAGAGGTGGAGCAGGCGGTCAAGGCCACCAAAAATACGATGGCATTGGTGGGAAAGGAGGTAATGTGATTCTACAGGCTCAAAAAGATACAAAATTGAAAGATCTGGTGACATCAAATCCTACACAGAGATACAAAGCTGGTGTTGGACAGAGCAGTTCGTAAGTTTCATCTACTGATAATGTGCCCTAGAGCTTTGAACAGTAGTTTTCAGTTCCCTCAAGTCCTCTCCAGAAAAACACAGTACAGTATTACAAAACAAAAGATGGAATTTTAAGGAACAGCATCTAAAAATCTTTCATAGCATTTGTGCCCCCGATTTGCAAAACAGCAAGGGGACACTTAAAGATCACTTCTCTGTCAGCCATCTGTCCGTCTTTCATGCTTTTATAATTATTATCATAACATACACTGGTTACAATGGTATATCATCTTCAGTCAGGAGGTTAAAAGTCTAAAGATAAACTACTTGCATCTGTATCAGTTTTAGAAAGAAGACAATGTTGATTTTGTTTCTTTTCTTTTTAGAAAGAAATTATTAATAGGTCAGCCAGGAGGAGACAAACTAATTCCAGTACCAGTAGGTGTGACTGTAACCACAGATGAAGGGCGTGTTTTAGGTAAGTGGGTGTGGCTTATAGGCAAGGGGGTGTTGGCAATAGGTAATACTTCATGCCATCTAATCCATACTGTTTGCTTTTCTAGCACTGACAAGCTAAGTTACTATGATATGTAGCACATATAATTATAATAGATGTGTTCTATAAACTCTTTATTATTTGATTATTTACAAATTTGACTATTTAATATTATTTAGGCGTAAAAAAAAAAATATATTTTCCTACCTATTTATTTTTTTGCCCCGACCCTAGAACACGTAGAACATTTTTTGCAAGTTAATATTTTGTAGCATAAATTCATTAAAATCTGTGATGAATCTGTTTGTTTGAGAATAAAAAAAATTTCCAATAAGAAAAAAATTTCCCTACCTACCTACCCTATTTTTTGGGGGGCATGAAACCTGAAACAAACATTTTTTTTAAGCCTAATGTAAAATAAATGCCATTTCAAAGCAGGGCTATGTTAATTAGATGCACGCTTATTTGACTGAGGTCATGTACAATCATCACTACATTGTGGTTTGTGATTTCTGTTTCAGGAGATTTAGATGAGGATGGTCAGGAGGTTGTCGCAGCACAGGGCGGGCAAGCAGGTGGTCCGGAGAATGACTTTGTTGGCAAGGCAGGGGAGAGCATTAATGTGACCTTAGATTTAAAATTGATAGCAGATATTGGATTAGTTGGGTAAACAGATTTCATGTTTGAAATCAGGCATTGATAATTAAATTTGCATAATTATCACATTTTAGATATGCTGTCACTGTTAGAAATATTTGTAACCATTAGACAGTGTGTATACAAAAAATTTTGTTTGCATATATCAAAAGCAATGGACAATCATAATCATATTAATGGAGTAACAATTCACACTTTTACCCACCATTACACTAAACAGAGCATGAGTATATATTGAATTAATTTCTTACAATAGGTTTTACATGTACCTAACAAATTTACTAAACTTTCAGATTTGTATGGAAGAAAACCTTCTCTAACATGTCTTAAAACAGTCAGTTGCACCAAATTTGAAATAACACATTTGAGAATATCCTTCCTTCTTGCTTCAGATTTCCAAATGCAGGAAAATCAACGTTTTTATCAGCTATATCAAAGGCCTCACCTAAAATAGCAGATTATCCATGTAAGTACAAATGAATCTGGTCCGGCCAGAGTTGTGAAACTGTGATGCATATGTCATCCAGTGAAGTCGCAGTTTTTCTGCTTTTAATCCTTCATTCTAAAACTTCCAAAATTCTTAGAAAGGGTGTAAACCTGTTCTATATCAGTAATAACGCATGCAATCAATAGATTAGTAGAAATACAGCATTTTTATTGGATAACAGATAAAACTGCCTTCTAATTATGCATTGTAAGTGTTTATCTGTACATGTTCTATTGAAAATAGGAAGTTTCCTTTCGTTACACTATCAAAGATCTCTCTACATTTCCATGGAACACAAGGATGAACATGAACATATACATGTACTTATCACTGTTATGATTTCAGTTACTACATTAAGACCACAGCTTGGAACTGTAGAGTATCCAGACTTTAGAAGGGTATGATTTTTTGTGTCTTTATATTCAGTCAGTCAGTCAGTAAACTCAGTCAGTCAGTCCAAGTGGTCATTCATCGAGTCAGTCATTTAGTCACTCAGTTCCTATCCCACAGAGTTGATTATACTTTTATATGGTCAAGTTAGTGTCAGTCAAGTAGCATGAACTATTTGACAAATCAACTCAGTTAGTCACTTAGTCAGTTGAGGCTAAAACTCAGGTAAGACTTATGGCTATACTCAGAAACCTTCCTCGACCTGACCTCCACTAAGGAGTGAACTGTTACTTGCCAGTCATTGATCAACTGATACATGTAGTTGAAAAAATTGATTTGGTTGATTTATTGCTTGAAGTATTCACTGGCCAATCAGATCTGCCTAATGGTCCCTTCCTTAGTCGATGAATGTTTCTGAATATAGCCATTAGGCTCATTGTGGCTAAAATTCAGGTTAAGCTTAACTTCATTAAATTTTGAGGCTTAACTTCAGGTGAGGCTTTAATTCATGTGATGCTAAAACTCAGACTAGGCTTAAATTCAGTTGAGGCTACAACTCAGGTGAGCCAAAAAAATCAGTTAAGGCTAAATCTCAGTTTGGGCTCAAATACAGATGAGGCTAAAAGTCAGTTGAGGCTAAAGTGGAGTTGATGCTGGAATCAGATGACAAAGCATGTGACATCAGACATTCTACAGTTACATGTTTGTTTCAGATAACAGTGGCTGATCTACCTGGTCTCATTGAGGGAGCACATGTCAACTTTGGCATGGGACATAAATTTCTGAAACATGTAGAGAGAACCAAGATGCTGTTATTCATGGTGGACATCAATGGATTCCGGCTCAGTCCCCAGTATGAACACAGGACGGCGTTTGAAACTATATTACTACTTAATAAGGTTTGTACCATATTTTTTTACTGTCATTGAGTGAAACATGTGGCTTTTCTCTCTGCTTTTAGGCTGTGTGGATCATGTGTGATATAGCCAATCTTTAGAAAGTGGAGTCTGGGATTGAGACAGATCTTGTATATGAAATTTTTCCACCTGAATTGACCATTTGTGTTGAAAAAAACATCGTGCAGATTACGTTATTAGTCATATATAATTATGGTTGTAAATCTTGAAAATTTGTAATTCAAGATGCATAAACAAGATTGATGTGCATATCTCATAAGTGTCTCATGTCTAGATGTAACTTTTGACTTTTTCAACATCCTAGGACAGGAGAACATTTAAAAAAAACATTTTGGGTGTCATAAAAGAGAGACTGCTCCATCTGGGATTCTTACATGAGTCTGTAAATTATGAAAAGCACTTCTGTTCATAAGACATACATAAGAATGTGCACCAGTTTGGTGCCTATATCTAGTATATAGCAGCATATAGTCATGAAGTATGATATACCACTGTGATATAGCAGTAAGCCTTTTCATTGGGAGAAATTCTTGGTCTACAGATCTATACTGTCATTCGTCTTCTTGCTAAATCACTCATTAAAATAAATGCGGCTATTTACAGTATACATGTTCATGTACACAGCATATATTCTTACCTCTAATGAAAACGTACTATGTGTAACAGAAAGATGGTTTCTATGGAACTTTCAGATAGTGTAGCATAATTATTCAATTCGTTTTCAAGGAGCTTGAGTTGTTTAACATGGATCTGCTGAAGAAGCCAATAGTATTAGCACTGAACAAGATAGATACGGATGTGGGAGGTGAAAAAACAGACGCCATAGTTGATCAACTACAGAGGTTACCCGGTAACACTTGTTTACAAACGATTCATATTTACCAGTAGAAATAGAATCACAGATGTAGGCTGTTGTAAACCAGGCATTTACTGTGTGTGTAGAAATATATATAGGAACATCAACTTTTCAGGATATTTATGGTGATCTTCTCTACACAAATTTGCATTTAGTAGAATTTTCCTACATTCATTTCTACACATAATGATTTTTGTGTTTCTGAGAATTTAAACCAATATTATAGCTATCGGAAAATTTATTGGTTCTCTGAAATTTGGCACCGTGAGTTCAAATATACTTGCATTAAGCCTTTCAGCACCTTCCAAACTTGTCAATGATGTAAAATATAGCCATCTTGCTTTGCTATTTCGTAGTGATGATTTTCAAATTATAGCATTATAACATGTTTTTAGATACAATGATTGCATTTGATCCGGCATTGTGTAAGTTATTTTGGTAAGGTCATGTTGAAAGACTTTGAAAACTTATAATGATTGATACAGTGCAGTTGGTGAGCATATCAATACGTACCACTCAGTTACCTTGTAATGCAGTAACTAGCCAAAATTTGCTCATCTATAGTTCAGTTGCTAGCAATTGTCTCTGAAAATCTTTCTGGACAGTGTAACATGCCAACTGTACAGAGTTTATTCTTACGCGTGATTCCACGCCGAGGTATCCCTATAGGTAACAGGTTCTGTTTGGGATTATGTACATTGAAATGTTTGTATATGTATTTTGAGTTGGATAATCAATTTGGTATGTTATCATTTTCATTTCAGATTCATTGTCCGAGGTAGATGAAATTTTACATCCAGAGAATTTGATAAAGTTTGATGAGATCTACAAAGTTTCAACCATGTTTGATCAAAATATACCAACAGTGAAAACTAGGTTACGAAAACTGTTAGACATCTACACTGACAGGGAAGAGGACACACTGTCACAGCAGACGACAGAAGAAAATATGAGACTTGCTAAACAAGAAAGCGTCCTGGGAAAAGAACATACTAGGAATAAAATGTTGTGATGTTTTTCAGTTATTCATGTGTTTGTTTTGGTTTGATAGTCTGGCTTAGTCTTAATCCAACTTAACATGAAAGCAGTGGTCATTTGTGACCAACAGACCAACATACACTGCACAAATTTGCCGATTCGTGATGGTTTACATAACACACCAGTCCTGTAAAATGTAAACTAACTGCTCTGTATTCAAAGATGACAGAGTTTGTTACAAAAATTGAACACTACAGGCAGTCTAGATTACAAGGGTGCCAAGTGAAAATTTTACAGATGACAAACAGCGATGTCCTTTTTTACAATTGCGAAACGTAGAAGTGTTTTCTTTCAGCAGTGAGGGATAAACAGCTGCTAGTCCGACCATTGACCTGACAAGATGCCATTGAAAAGTTAATAAAAAAACTTTTGTTCAGCTACCATTGTTAACAATATTTTTTTATATCAGTGTTTTGATATAGGGATAACTTGTGTGAGATATGTCAGATATTGCATGAATTTTCTATATCACCTGATTGCACACGTACTAGTGATCTGTCTGCCCGGTTAGCTCAATCGGTAGAGCACGAGACTTGTAATCTCGGGGTAGCGGGTTCGATTCCCGAGGCTGACCAACTAAAATTACTAAGTCTTTCGGATGAGACTAAAACTGAGGTCCCATGTATGGGTGCTATACACCTGGCATGTATAAGAACCTGGGGGTGTCTCTGGAATTGGGAAGCTTTCTGTATCTTGCACTATCCTCCGAAACCTAAAATAACTAACCTCTTCTGGGGGCGTTGGTCATATGGGAAACCCGTACCAACGATAAAGCCCTAATATACGATACGATACTATAATGATTTGGGAACAATGTTTATGGCCCATGCGGTTTTAATTACAAAACTTAATCAAAAAATATTTTTCTATTAAGAGACTGTCGTATCCCGGAGAGCAAACTAGCATGTTAATTAACAGGCTAAATAGTAAGAAAATTAGTTCCCACTCTCATATGGCTCTTACTTTTAAAGTAGTTACAACTTGAAATTTGATGTAAAACTAGTTTACCAGGAACAGATAAATAGGTAAATGAGACACATTACTTGTAAAGGGAAATTTTGATTCTTCTACAAATAACACCACATCTAATTGCTTCAAATATTTTTTATTTCTTTATATAAATAGCACTTAAGTCAGTAACAATAATATACATCTCTCACTAATAGTGAACATTAACAGTGAACAAATTCAATAACACTAATGGTAGCTAAGTTTGGTAACAGTGAACAGTTACAGTGCACCAGTTCAGTAACATTTAGGTAAGTGGTTCAGTTACAATGTAACAGTGAACCAATTTGATAACAGTGAACCAATTCAGTAATAGTGAACAAAAACAATGAATCGGTTTAGTGAACAGCAACACTGAACAAGTTCAATAACAACCGTCGGTAATTGTATTTTGGCACATTTGGTATATCATCAGTAAATCTTCACTTCTGACGTGTTCTTTATACTGGAGTTTGTTCAAGCTTGGTAATATAGCGTTTGTCTAACACAGAGTAAATCTGAAAAGAAAAGAAAAAAACAGTGTGAAAATTGCATTAGTATACCTGACTTTTAAGATGGCATATTATTTAATTTAGAACACATTAACTTACTTTATTACTTATGACATGTGTCCTTTCCATTAAAAGTGGTCAATAAATAAAATGCTGTAAGGAAGGTAATTCATAAGTTACTCCTATATATGGCTCTTGTTTATAATCTCCCTTCACAAGTTTTCGTAATTTAAATGTAAAGGTTTCATTGGATAAGATTTTAATAATAATAATAATGCTGACTTGAAATGAAAAAGGAAATGGCTAAAACAATTCTGATGCACAAGAACTGTTATACACTTTTCTTCATTGATAATATTCTATGTTCCAAGTGTGAAGCTGATTTGTTTTAAGGATCGGAACGTGACGGACGGAGGACAGACTGTAAGGTAAATGAACAGTTTCCAAATATTAAAGAGTGATGTATTATTTACCTTTTCAAACAGAGTACTTGCAGCCTTGTGCTGACTGTAGCATCTTGTAGAGAAGAGAAGTTTCTCGGCTCGTCCAGCCCGTATACATCTTTCAACAAAATCTAGACATGCCTTGCATAGGTCTGTCAACTCAAAATGGGAGGCTGCGCAAAACAAACCTGAAAATAGGGAAATGAAATAGTTTTACATGTATATAATACAAGGGCGATTGACTTCATGTAGAACTGTGGTGATTTTGTCCTTTTTTTTTAATTAGGTTTCAATTGCAAGGATATACTTGCGATGTTTTATAGCAACTACCATCTTTCACATTTTAGGCGTCAGCTGTCCGGAGGTCAGTTACGAGCAAACTTATCTAAAAGTTTAATTGATAGACATAAGAGTCGCAGATACCAAGGATACACATGTGTATATATGTCCGTGCAGATACTAAGAAAGTCATATTTTCCTTACCAGCCACTGTATCTTCTGTGATGTGAGCACTTCCGCAGTGAATATACTGGATCAACATTCGGAATGCCTCGGAGTCGTATTTCTTCACCGGGATAACAAGTCTCTGCGATAAAGTACGACCAATCCCAATTGATGTGTTTTTCTTTGACTTCTTGTTCTTTTTAGCGTTCCTTTCTTCATCAGCAGCTTTCATAGACATGTGCTTCAGGAGAAGTTGATACATTTTTCTGTAAAAAAAAGTGTTGAAGATAATTTAAGATTGTTATGGTTTGTCCGGTGGCAAAATTTCAGATAATTTCTGCTGTTCAGAACGGAAAGAAACGAGGCGAAAGATTTAGAATGTTTACAAAAGAAGAAATACTCACAGACTACGAGTTCCCATGATTGCACGAACACCATGCACGGGAATTTCACGTGGTCCAACTAGAAACGTGACGTCACACATCTCCGGCATTGACAGAATCAGCTTCAGATGTTCACAGAGCGCATGCGTACTTTGAAAATTCATAACTTCCTCTTTCTTGTCCAGTGACAAGAAGTTGTGTCCACTGTCGTCTGATGTGTCACTTGATTCCACTGACGTCACGGAATCTACATCGGAGATGTCCGTAGAATCATAACCTGACGACGAGTCTGAAATAGAGAAGTTTAGCGTTCAAATAAAAATTATTTCCATGGATACATAACAACAATATTGTTTGTTCGAAAACAGTTAAATAAACTTTGAAATAGCTTTTTGAAGTTTAGCGTTCAAATGAATAGTATGTCTGTGGATGCATGACAACAATCTTTTTGTTCTTTACAGTTAAACAAAAGTTTTTAAATGCTATTTGAAAGAGATCCGACTTTCTAAGCAGATTTTTTTTCTTCTTTTTTTTGTCATCATTTTTAAAAACATCATTTTATAAGAAATGAAAACTGTCCTACCGTCATAGTCGTATAAATCAAAAGCTTTGTTTGTAAAAATATCTGCATCACATTTGTCTTCCCCCATCAAAGGTAGTGTTGAAAATGAAGAATTCATGTTTGTAAAATTAGTAATGTAGAACTGTTTAATTGTACAAGTTCAATTCAGAAATGAATAACTGAGAGTGATCTACTGTGGTTTATATATTTTGTGGAACATTTCAGCTTGCATTGATTACATTTCGCCATTGTGACAGAGAAGTTCTTGTCAGTGCCAACGTGAATACTGTCACGTGACGTGATAACCTGCTCTAATTGGTTAGTCCTTTGTTTTTGCCAAGTCATTGGTTGACTATTTTGACACGTGATGCTAAAGAAAATTAATCACTCAGTGAAGGTGAAAAAGTTTGATCGTTTGTTTGTTCGACCTTTGTAACACTTAAAGCAAATATAATCAAATACAGCTTATTTTTCACACTCATAACTCGATAGGTTATGCTGTAATAAATAAATAAAGTGATTATGATTCTGTCACTTGTCTTTTAATTAATGCGTTTGTTCGATTTGAAAAACGAAACATACGGTGCAGTTTTCTTAATTAGTATTAATCATTATACAATGATGGCAACTTATAAGTTTCACAAAGTGCCAGGTTAGCTAAAAGTCCACACATCTTACAGTACAAGATGCAGAAAATGCGGTAAGAGTCCCGAAAAGATAAAATCCAGAGAACAATCTTTTAACAAAATTATTAATTTGATATTAAAATCGACTTTGATAGCAGTAGCACTTACAGAGGCAAGAGTTGGTTGATATGATAGATTATGTAAATGTTCTATGCAAGCCTCATTTTCTTCTTGTATGCCCACTTCGTAGAGATAAGAAGATATTTTAAAGCTCATATTTGCAGTTCGTTGTTGATTGAGATTGTTTATAGTCCCGGCCGACCCTAGGATTTCCCCTTGGGTGAAACTGCTAAGATCACTTGAAAAGACGGATCATGCAGAAAGAAGGGAATCCGGGTACCAGACCCTAGCTCTCTCCAAACAGACCACTTGGTTCTTTAACATTCCCAGTGTTAAGCACTGATTCGTGCAAGACTATCTCTGGCTTTCTAACTAGTTTATTTATAGATGGGTTTGAAACACCGAAAAGCGATTCTAACATTTCCAGTGCCCCCTATTGGGATTCGAACCTGGGATTTCCAGATTGGTAGTCTCGAGCGTTAACCACTCGACCACCGCGTAACCGATTTGCAGTTGGTCTACTTAAAACGAATTTAAATCTTTCTAGCCTCTAAATCCAAGACAGTGCAACAATGCCAGCCATGTATATTTTACAAATAAAATAAATTAAGTAATGAAAGGTGAATTGAAAACGTTGGTCTTGGTTCTATAAATTATTTGTCATGAGACATTCTTTCTATAGGTAGTCATAAATTTTGTAATATGTTGCTATCGTAGTATAATAATTAATGCTAATAAAGAAAACTTTTCGACCATTTTTCATAG
This sequence comes from Saxidomus gigantea, assembly GCA_032359765.1. Classification (NCBI taxonomy): domain Eukaryota; kingdom Metazoa; phylum Mollusca; class Bivalvia; order Venerida; family Veneridae; genus Saxidomus; species Saxidomus gigantea. The sequence goes on from JAUMHA010056432.1 coordinate 11,058, forward strand.
TCTTGTCTTCGGAAATTGTTTATTGGAATTCATTAGGTATTGTGTACGAATAATGCCATAATTTATTATTTGTACACAATACCTAATCAATCTATCTATGTCGTTTTAGACCGACTATCGTATTCGGCAAAGTGTCGTAGTTGACGAAAAATGTCGTAAACCGGTTGTATTGTTTTAAAAATAGAAACTCATTAATTAAAAGACAAATGACAGCATAACCTATCGAGTTATGAGTGTGAAAAATACGCTGTCTTTGATTATATTCGCTTAATGTGTAACAAAGGTCGAACAAACAAATGATCAAACTTTGATACATTAAGAGTGATCAATTTTCTTTAGCACCATATGTCAAAATAAGCGACCAATGACTTGGCCAAAAAACCCAATGATTAACCAATTACAGCAGATTATCACGTCACGTGACAGTATTCACGTTCTTGAACTTGGCACTGACAAGATTTGCTCAGTCAAAATGGCGAAATGTAATTAATGCAAGCTGAAATGTTCCACAAAATATATAAACCACAGTAGATCACTCTCAGTTATTCATTTCTGAATTAAACTTTTACAGTTGAACAGTTCTACATTACTAATTTTACAAACATGAATTCTTCATTTTCAACACTACCTTTGATGGGGGACGACAAAAGTGATGCAGATATTTTTGCAAACAAAGCCTTTGATTTATACGACTATGACGGTAGGACATCTTTCATTTCTTATACATGTACATTGATGTTTTTAAACTGATGACAAAAACAGAAATTTAAAAAAGATTTTTTGGTTAGTAAGCCTGATCTTAAAAAGCTATTTCAAATTTGTTGTAAAGGTTTTAGAACAAACAAGATTGTTGTTATGTATCCATGGACATAATTTTCATTTGAACGCTAAACTTCTCTATTTCAGACTCGTCGTCAGGTTATGATTCTACGGACATCTCCGATGTGGATTCCGTGACGTCAGTGGAATCAGGTGACACATCAGACGACAGTGGACACAACTTCTTATCAGTGGACAAGAAAGAGGAAGTTATGAATTTTCAAAGTACGCATGCGCTCTGTGAACATCTGAAGCTGATTCTGTCAATGCCAGAGATGTGTGACGTCACGTTTCTAGTTGGACCACGTGAAATTCCCGTGCATGGTGTTCGTGCAATCATGGGTACTCGTAGCCGGTGAGTATTTCTAATTTTTAACATTCTTACTCATTCAACTTGCCTTGTTTCTTTCCGTTCTGAACAGCAGAAATTATCTGAATTTTTGCCACCGGACAAACCATAACAATCTTAAATTATCTTCAACACTTTCTTTTACAGAAAAATGTATCAACTTCTTCTCAAGCACATGTCTATGAAAGCTGCTGATGAAGAAAGGAACGCTAAAAAGAACAAGAAGTCAAAGAAAAACACATCAATTGGGATTGGTCGTACTTTATCGCAGAGACTTGTTATCCCGGTGAAGAAATACGACTCCGAGGCATTCCGAATGTTGATCCAGTATATTCACTGCGGAAGTGCTCACATTACAGAAGATACAGTGGCTGGTAAGGAAAATACGACTTTCTTAGTATCTGCACGGACATATATACACATGTATATATATATATCCTTTGTATCTGCGACTCTGATGTCTATCAATTAAGCTTTGGTCGTAATTGATCTCCAGACATCTGACGCCTAAAATCTTGAAAGAGGGTAGTTGCTATACAAGTTACATTGCAAGTATGTTTTTGTTTTGATCAACTTGTAATTGTAACCTAATTCCAACAGGAACAAATTCACTTCAGTTATAACGCGAATTTCCCTTATGCAAATACAATAATTTCATTTCCCTATTTTCAGGTTTGTTTTGCGCAGCCTCCCATTTTGAGTTTACAGAACTATGCAAGGCGTGTCTAGATTTTGTTGAAAGATGTATCCGGGCTGGACGAGCTGAGAAACTTCTCTTCTCTACAAGATGCTACAGTGAACACAAGGCTACAAGTACTCTGTTTGAAAAGGTAAAGAATTTTTTGGAATAGTGTCCATTAGACCCCCACTACCTTAAAACTTGGAAACTGTTCATTCACCTTACATTTCTGTCCTCCGTCCGTCATGTTTGTTATGCCGTTTCTTTGTTATTATCAAAGCTTTTACATTTTAACCGATGAAAACTTTTAGATTGTAGACTATAAACAAGAACCATATTTCAAAAGTCATTTATGAATTATCTCCCTTAGAGAATTTTATACGCTAATAATGAAAGAAAATGAAGAAACCCAAACCTTTGATATTTTCTTGTCTGGTAAATATCATGATCAACGGGATACATATTAATAAATTTCGAACATATCTACAAGCTGCTCTTTTTTGCTCTGCTCTGCATTTAATAATGTGTCATATTAAAGAAGTAAGGCTGATGAATTTACTAACTGCTAGTACATACAAAAATAAAAATATTTGTTGCTATGGTAGATAAGGTCATTCTTATGCAATTTTCACACTGGTTTCTTTTCTTTTCTTTTCAGATTTACTCTGTGTTAGACAAACGCTATATTACCAAGCTTGAACAAACTCCAGTATAAAGAACAAGTCAGAAGTAAAGATACCAAATGTGCCAAAATATAATTACTGACGGTTGCTTAGTAAAATTCTTTTATCTGATTGGTTCACTGTTACTGTTCACTAAACTGATTTATTGTTATCGTTCACTATTACTGAACTGGTTCACTGGAACTGTTCACTGTTACCACACTGATTTTACCATTAGTGTTCACTGTTATTGAATTTGTTCACTGTTAATGTTCACTATTAGTGAGTAATGTGTTTTATTGTTACTGACTTATGTGCTATTTATTGAAATTGATAAAAAATATGTGAAGCAATTACATGTGGTTGTCATTAGTTTCCTTTAGAAGTAATGTGCCTCAATGTTCCTGACAGATGATTAGCAGGGAACTTGTTTTCTTGCTATTTGGCCTGTAGATTAACACGCTTCTGAATGGAAAATATCCTTTTTATTAAGTTTTCCAAAATCCACTCGCCGTCCGCCCGTCCACCATTCTCTTCAATTGACACCATCAGTGTTGATGAAACTTGGCAGGGATGCTTCTTAAATGAAAATCTACCAAAGGTGTTCAAATGATTGCATTCCATGCAGAACTCCGGTTGCTATGGCAACAAATATTAGAAACTATAAAAACTTTCTTCTCTAAAGCCGCAAGACCTAGAGCTTAGACATTTGGTGAATGGCAGTGTCTAGTTAACCTTATCAATATTGCTCAAGTTATGCCCCTAGGGTATAAACTGGTCCCGCCCGGGAGTAATCTAAAACTTAAAATATCTTCATATCAGACACTGTAAGGTCTAGAGCTAAAATATTTGGTTTGTAGTATTGTGTGGTGGTCCTCTATCAAGTTATTTAAAGCGTGCTTCAAGGTGTACCATTGTGGTCAAAATTTGCCACTTTTTTATATAGAATTTTATAAGGAAATATTAAAACAAGAATATCTGTGGAAACGATACATAAAATAATTACAAAACATGGACGAGGTAGAGCTATGATTCTTTGACATTGCACTTCCTCTCAACAGCAATTACCACTGTGTGAAATATCAAGTTAATCCAACAAATAATTTTCAAGTTATGTTCAGGATAAGAATAAGTTCAAATGAAAAAGGTAGATAATTAAAAAATTTGTGCAATGAAGAATGTGATTCTTTGACACTTAACTTTTAATGACCTCTACCACTGTCTGAAATATCAGGTAAATCTGTTCAATAGTTTAAGAGTTATGTTCCGGACAAGCTTAATTTAACATTAAAAGGGAGATAACTACTTTGTTACTGCACTTAATGATATGGGCAAGGGAGAGTTATAGTTCTTGATCAGTGTACTTGTATGAAATATCAAATCTTTTTGTTATAGAGTTATGTCCCGGACAAGCATTTCATATGGCGAAGAGAGGAAATTAAATAAAACATCTGGAAGGATGAGTTATTGTTCTTAGTAACAGCACTCAATGGCCTCTATGTGAACTATAAAGTCAATCCCTTGAATATATTTTGAAAGATGCTCCGGACAAACATAATGATTAAGGGAGATAATTTTAGAAACAGGCAAGGTAGAGTTATTTTTCTTGGTCAGTGCACTTCCTTTTAATATCCCCTCTCTCTCTCTCACTCTTTCTGTGCAATTTGAATAAATTCCTGATTTATTCTCTTGACAAGAATTTTAAAAAGGGAGATAATTCATATACAAGGATACACTGCACTTCCTCTCAATGTCCTCTGCCATTGTGAAGTTTCAACAAAATACCTTTCGTACTTTTGGAGTTGTGTTCCAGAAAAGCTTGCTTGATGGACATACAGGACGGACACTGAAAGAGCCACTGTAACAGTAAGTGTTCTCTACCAAGATTATCTATATCTGAAAAATCTATAAGAATAAAGTCGAGTCGAGATTCAGTTTCTTTGATAGTTATTTCACTGCTTTTCTACTAACATGTGTCTTATGTTCTTATTCATCTCCTCAATCAGAATATTGGTGTTTTTCTGTATCACTAGGTAAATTTGACCTGCTTTGTCAAATTATTGGTTTGCAAAATAAATGATTTTGACCAGTTTTGTCATCACAGAAAGTCCTTATTGAAACAGCTTACTTACTGAGATCTTTGCCTTTCATACAGGTATAGCCTCTTTCTCCATATCAGATACCTATCTATTAGTTACGGTGACACAGTATTACTCCAAACTTAAAGAATTGGGATGTAATGGACACTATTCCAAAACGTATTATACTAAACATTTAAGAAATACTGGTCAAGTATACAGTTAAAATGCTTGTTTATAGTTTATACGAAATTATTTTAGTTCGATAACGAAGAAAATTCCGTAGCTTTTTGAACCGCTCTCGAACCAGTGTTCAATTGAGTTTTTCATCACTGCTACCCATTTACAACTGGGTGGGTTGAGGCACGTGTGGCATCAGTGCTCGGGCTGGGCTGGGATTCGAACCGGAGGCGAACGCCCTGACCCCTGAGCTATCGAGGCCCACTTAAATGGTTGTATTTGTAAGTATTTATATATCACAAAACATGTACTGTATTTAAATTCTACAAGTTTAACACGGGTTACAAAATATGCAACAATGTCGTGGTTTGGTATGGAATAATTGGAAGCCGTAAACTAACTTGGCCAATGTTCGGAAAAGAAATCATGCATTGGCCAGACAGAAACGGTAAGGTGGTCCGGTTATTTGTGTGAATACATTGGATGGCTGGTTTTTCTGTGATCACGGACATAGTACAATGCAAGGGAGTGAGTCCAAGGGCATTGTTTAGGCTTTTACTTGATTTTGTGATAACTGTGTCAACGATCAAGGTCACGGTGTCCATATAAAGAAACTGATTATAAAGATATTTCACTATTTGTGCCTAAGGTTCCGTTGGTAGATATATTCCGACTACAGCCTACCCACAGCAAATGTTGACACCAAGACTTTCGAACCAGTGTAATACAGTCCTAAATGGAGAAATAACTTGATTACCTAAAATAGCGAATGAGTAGTTACAATGACCCAATTCATTGTTTGATTTTATGAAAACAGTTTAGCAAGAAAGCAAAGGTGATTGTACCAATTGTACGTATGTTTAATCTATAAGCAACTAGTGAGTACTTTAAATATTGTTTTATTTCTTTCGATAATTAGCACATAATATAGCACATAATTCAGTAACTATAACATTCAAGTGAATAATAACAGTGAACTGACACGGTAACAGTGAACAATAACAGTGAACCAGTTCACAAAAATAGCAGTAACAATAAACCAGTTCACAAAAATACAGGTAACAATAAATAGCGATACATATTAATTAGCACACTGGATTTGTTATAAATAAATCTGTCCCATTTCTACACATCTTCACAGTCTTCAAACGAGTGTCCCTTGAAGCTTGGCCACGTAACGCTTGTCTAGCACAGAGTAAATCTGAAACGGAGAAAAAAGACAATATGAAAATTGAAAGTAATGCAGATTGTGTATGACAATCATATGTTTGAATAATTCATATATTTTGATAACTGATACATTAATGATTCTGTATGAACATGTGTCAAAGCACTATGGTAGTTAAAGATTCCACATGGTTGAATGCAGACCACATGCCAGAGCGATTCGAAATTTGAAAGAGTGAAATAGATTGGATATTTTTACTCAAAATAAGCGTATTACATAATATGTATTTACCTTTTCAAATAGGGTACTTGAAGCTTTGTGTTCACTGTAGCCTCTTGTAGAGAAGAGAAGTTTCTCAGCTCGTCCAGCCCGGATACATCTTTCAACAAAATCTAGACACGCCTTGCATAGGTCTGTCAACTCGAAATGGGAGGCTGCGCAAAACAAACCTGGAAAGGGAGAAAATTGAAAAAATGATAAAACATACATGTGTATAAAATTATGTAAGATTGCAAACGTTTTAAAAAGAGAAACTGTTAAACACAATAGAAGACGTAAAATGTTCCGGTTTATCCGAATTTGAAATCTTTATAAAATTAATCGGTGACAAAAAAATGCCAAATTTTTCTATTCGGTTTGGTAGCGTCACAAGTTGTTGTCGTACCTCACCATATCCCATGCTTTGTAATGGCAGACGAAAGAAAGAGACGGTGTGTCTCATAACTAAGCCTAACTTACCAGCTACTGTATCTTCGGTAATATTAACAGTTCCGCAGTGAATAAACTGGATCAACATTCGGAACACCTCGGAGTCGTATTTCTTCACCGGGATAACAAGTCTCTGCGATAAAGTACGACCAATCCCAATGGACGTGTTTTTCTTTGACTTCTTGTTCTTTTTAGCGTCTCTTTCTTCGTCAGCAGCTTTCATGTGCTTCAGGAGAAGTTGATACATTATTCTGTAAAAGAAAATGTTTTAATTTATTAAAGATTGTTATGGGTTGTCCGAAGGCAAAATTTCAGATTAACTCTACTTCCAGAACGAAAAACAAACACTGTATGTAATTCAAATGAATTAGTATCTATTTAACCTCGAAATTTGTTTGCAAATAATAATAATAATAATACTCACCGACTACGAGTACCCATGATTGCACGAACACCATGCACGGGAACTTCACGTGGTCCAACTAGAAACGTGACGTCACACATCTCAGGCATTGCCAAAATCAGCTTCAGATGTTCACAGAGCGCATGCGTACTTTGAAAGTTCATTACTTCTTCTTTCTCGTCTACTGACAACAAATTGTGCCGACTGTCGTCTGATGTCGTGCCACATGATTCCACTGACGTCACGGAATCAACATCGGACATGTCCGTAGAATCATACCCTGACGACGAGTCTGAAAAAGAGAAGTTTAGCATTCAAATGTTGTTGTTGGTGTGAATTTACGCCCGCTCCAATCGTATTTGTAATCATTTTTACAGTCGTGCAGTTTACCTAACCATCGTTCCTGAGAAGAATCATATCCTCCGTCAGAAACTGCCAAATGAATAATGGTCGGTATCGGGGCGCGAACCCATGACCCTCAACCTATCAGAGGTTACAGTATTTTCGAGTCAGCTACTCAATACCCTTTCTACTCGACAACGGAGGCGGACATTTAGCGCTCAAATACAAATAATTTCCATGGATTGTTTTTTCTAAATATAACTTAATGTAAGCTTTTTGAAGATTCTGAATTATTACTATTCAAAATGCGTAGACTTTATAGAATCTTTATACAGATTTCTTTGTTGTTTTTATTTTTTATATCTTACCGTCATAGTTGTACACGTCTTTGTTATCGAAAATATCTGCATCACTTTTGTCTCCGCCCATCAATGGAAGATCTAGTGTTGAAAATGAAGAATTCATGTTTATACGTAAATTTATTATTTATTTAGAACTGTTAAATTGTACAAGTTCAAATCAGGAGTGAATAATTGAGGGTGATCTACACTGGTTTATATATTTTGTGGAACAATTCAGCTTGCATTGATTACATTTTGACAGAGCAAATCTTGCCAGCACGTGAATACTGTAACGTGACGTGATAACCTGCTATAATTGGTTAGTCATTGTTTTTTCCAAGCCATTGGACGCTAATTTTGACACGTGATGCTACAGAAAATTAATCACTCTTTAAAGGTGACAAAGTTTGATCGTTTGTTTGTTCGATCTTTGTTACACTTAAAGCGAATATAATCAAAGACAGCGTATTTTTCACACTTCTGGCTGGTAGGTTTTGCTGTCATTTGTCTTTT